>JADBJO010005804.1:147500-151233 GCA_016801955.1 Conus betulinus
GTGTGTGTGTGGTGTGTGTGTGTGTGTGTGTGTGTGTGTGTGTGTGCTGTAATGATCGGCTTGCCTCTATTCTTCCTCCATCTCTGCCCACCTCCCCCTCCCTCTCCCCTCTCTCTCTCTCTCTCTCTCTCTCTCTCTCTCCTCTCTCTCTCTCTCTCTCTCTCACTGTCTCTCTCTCTCTCTCTCTCTCTCTCTCTCCTCTCTCTCCTCTCTCCTCTCTCTCTCTCTCTCACACACACACACACACACACACACTGTACATTATTCCTAAATTGTGACCCAACCCTAGTTACTAGGTAATATTTATGTTCATCACGTTTCGTCGTTATAAGATTGTTCATTGCTTCCTTTTCGTGTTCCATTTCTATGTTCATTTTTTTTTTTTAGATTGTTTGGTACTGTTGTTGTTCTTGAGGGCATGATGTAAAAAAGCTGTAGGCTTATCCATTTTACCCTCAATAAAAAAAATATCCGTGTTCGTATTCATTGTATCTTACCTTGCTTCGCCTTTTGTTTCTTTGTCTCCGTTAGTCTTGTTTTCTTATTTTGCCTTACCTTGGCGTTTTTCGTTTGTTTGTTTCTGAACTTTTTCAACTCCCATTCCAGCGCCTCAGATTCTTTTTTACTTGTCCTTCCTGTTTCAAACCAGTCGTCTCTAAAGTTGTTGTCGTTGTTTGTTTGTTTCTTTATGTTGATGTTGCTGTTAGTATGATAGTATCTCAGCTATTCTTCACTCGCTCTATGTGTCGTTTTTCGTTTTTTGTCGTGCCCTGTCTTCTGCTCTTGTAGTGGCTGGTCTTTCTTATTTTTATTTCAACCAACCGTTTCTTGGCATGCTGTGTGTAACGTGTCATCCATACCAACAGCTAAGCTGGCCTTCTCATCCGAAAGTTGGTGATGGGATTTCACGTGTGTGTGTGTGTGTGTGTGTGTGTGTGTGTGTGTGTGTGTGTGTGTGTGTGTGTGTGTGCAAGCTGTTAGGTGTGCGCGTTCACACACGGAACCTCGGTTGACAGTCTCATTCGAAGCAATGTTTGGGAAATGTAGTCAGAAACAAGACTCGAACCTGCAACCCCAAGTATCACCAAGATTACGAGTTTTGCGCTCTACCAGCCGAGCAATTCCGGCCCTGCACTTTCTTTCCTTTGCCTACTGGTCCAGCCGTGGGTATGGCAGGTTTACCTCACCTGATCTGATCTATGCTTTACATTTCTTCGGCCAGATGTTTCAGGCTTTCTTCTTCCTCTTCTTCTTCTTCTTCTTTCTTCTTCTCCTCCTCCTCCTCCTCCTCCTCCTTCTTCTTCTTCTTCTTCTCTTCTCTCCTTCTTTCATTTCTTTTTCTTAACCTCATCTCAGCTGACCTCCCTTCATCCTCTCCCTAGTTAGCTCCCTTTTCCGGACTTCTCCTTTCTTTACCTCCCCTCATGGACCTCAGATTTCCTGGCAAAAAACTTATTGAACCTTTTCTTTCTTTTCTTTTTTTTTTTTTTTTTTTTTTTAAAACCAATATTTTACCTTGCCATAACTTAGCTTATGAAGTCTTACGTCGCGTTATCCTACCTTTAACTTACCTTGTTTGATCTGTTATCTGACCTTGTCTATTTTTGCTCCCCTAATTATGTACGTGTGTGTGTGTGTGTGTGTGTGTGTGTGTGTGTGTGTGTGTGTGTGTGTGAAGATATGTAAGATTTGAAGGGTGTCTGTGTTTAGTTTTTGTTTATTTTTTTTTCTCAGTTATGTTTACATTTGTGCCCACATTTATACTAATATAGTGGAATGATAGTGTCAGCTTTTTTTTTTTTTTTTTTTTACAATGCGTGTTTCTTTTTTTTTTAATAGATCGGCTGTTTTGAATACTTATCATTTGCCTTCTCTTTGAAAGTTCAGAGAGCAAGGTTCTTGGATATGTGCGGAGACAAATTTTCATAATTATTGTTGTTATGATGGTGATGATGATTGTTGTTGTTATCATTATTATCATTTATTGTTATTATTATTGTCATTATTATACTTATCATCATTATTGTTTTTTTTATTTTCATTATAATTACTATTATTATCATCATCGTTATTATCATCCTTTTTTTTTTATTGTTCTTCTAATTATCTTGAGCTTATCTTACTTTTATTACCTCACATTGTCTTGCGTCCTCTTACCCAACTTGATCTCACCTTAACTCACCCTTCCAAACATTCCTTAATCTCCCAAACTACGACCCCACAAAACCTCACTTGAATCTGATTTCCCCCGTGACCCTACGCTGCGTCACGTCCCTGTGATCTGACGTCATTTCCGCTGCCAGTTGCTCCAGCCACGGCTCTCGCATGTCGCGGGAAAAGAACGCCGACGCTTCCGGAGACGGAAAGCCATATGCGCGGAGACTGATGAGGACCTGAAGGCCAAGCCTTCGTCAGCCCCTAGCGGAGGAGGGCAGGGCAGCATCTGGGTGGAACTGGCCAGGAGGACCAGAGGGGAGCTGGACAAGTTCATGATGGGGCAGTCCCACGCTCTCTCCCAGGTACGCGTTGAAGAACACGAAAGAAATTAAAGAAAGGAGGAATGAGAGAGACGGAGAAGAAAGGGAAAGAAAAGAAGGACGGAAAGAAAGGAAAGGAAGGAAAGAAAGAACGAGAGAGGGAGGCAGAAAGGAAAGGAAGGAAAGAAACGTAGGAAAAGAAAGAAGAAAGAGGAAGGAAGAAGGAAGGAAGGAAGAAAGGGAGAAAGGAGGAAAGAAAGGAAGGAAGGAGAAATCAAGTGAAATTCTGGATTTATGATAGGGAGGAAATAAAGGACAAGGGAGGGACGTGGAGGGGGTTGGGAGGGGGGTATGTATGTATTTATGATAGATGAGTGAATAGAAGGACGTATATGTATGTATGTCTGTATGCATGTATGCATATATGCACATGTATGTATGTATGTATATACGTACGTACGTACTTATATATGTATGCACGCATGTATGTATGTATGTATGAATGAATGCACGTATGTAAGTATGTATGTACGCATACCTTGATGCATGCATGCGTCTATGTGTGTATGTATGTATGTGTGTATGCATGCATGTATGTATGTAAGCGCGCGCGCGCGCGTGCGTGTGTGTGTCTCTGTGTGTATGCATGGATTATGAATATATACGCAGCTGAACATCTTTCTTTGTGTGAATTTCCGTCTTTTGAGAATGAAGTTTTTGAAGAAAATAATTAGTATCAGAGTTTACTGATAATTAATAGACAAGTGATATTTTTCGTTGACGAGCGAGGCACAAGCTAACCTACTTATTGGTGAGCATATTTTTGTGTGTGTGTGTGTGTGTGTGTGTGTGTGTGTGTGTGTGTGTGTGTGAGAGAGAGAGAGAGAGAGAGAGAGAGAGAGAGAGAGAGAGAGAGAGAGAGAGATGCAGTGCCCTGGTAAAGGGAAGTAATCTATTATTTTCACGGTCACATGGCAGGGTCACGTTGGGGTGCTTTCCCCTTTCGAGTGTTTCGATGGCTACGTTTTGACTTTTTGACTGGTTCATTATCTTTCAGAAAACAGGAGCTGCAGATCGCGTTTATATTAATGATATAGTCAGGCGTTAACGCAGAGTAGCAATCCTGATTATTGTTGTTATAGTATCTGCAATGACTTGATTGATTCAGCGTTGGTAAAAATGGATTTAGTTACACCAAGTGATGAGACGCGGCTTGGTGAAGCGACATCAACACACCACACACCACCCACACACCA
>JADBJO010005805.1:0-10000 GCA_016801955.1 Conus betulinus
CAACTATCTTCTGTTTAAGCTTTTCACAATGAAACAAAAAACATCGTTGCAGCAAAACTATTTGTCTTTCTTTGCTGTGCTTGCTGCATTGACAAAAATAAGAAAACAATAATGTCGTTATCATGAAGAGGGGCTAAAGGGTTCACAGGATCCAACTCCGGGACTCCAGTGAGATTAATCTGGCTTGTTAATGTACTAGTGGATTAAGATTAATTGGCTTGTTAATGTACTAAGTGATTAAAGATTAATTTGGCTTGTAAATGTTCTGTCAAGCACACAAATCACTGCCATCATCATCATTTCATCACCACCACCACCACCATTACCACTATCACTTTATCTTCTTGATGCTGTTGTTATACAGATGATGACAGTGATGATGATTGTTTTCTTGTTAGCTGAGGACTTGACGGTGGTGATAAAAGTTATCATCTTCCTGCCGGGTGCCATCAAGATTGCCACAAATGCAGTCTCATTTAAAAATCAAATTGATACGACAGTCTTGAGATCTGCATATTGACTGATTTTTCTATTTTAACTTGCCCAGATATTTTATGGTTACTGGGCCTGAATCTGGCCATTGCTTTTAACTTTTTGAATATCGTGTGTGACTCCTTGTTGCCAAATTTGTGAGAGAGAGGGAAAGAGAGGAGAGAGAGAGAGAGAGAGAGAGAGAGAGAGAGAGAGAGAGAGAGAGAGAAAGAGTGTGTGGTGTGTGGTGTGTGTGTGTGTGTGTGTGTGTGGTGTGTGTGTGTGGTTCGTGTGCGTTTGTGTGTTACAAGAAATATTTTGCTTATTTATTCACTATTTCTGTGGAAGCAGACTTAATAATTTAATCTACAAATTTATGAGAAGAAATTACCTGACTATTCAATCTGAATGATGTGAATTATGCATCAAAATTTAAAGTAAAATACTGGATCTCAGTTTATGTGTAAGCTGAAATTTCTTCCATTTTACTTAAAATGTATGAATGTTTTTTCACATTACTGATTGTATTGTGAGGACATGCGGGCCTATTTATGGAATTTTTTGATTGCCACAGATGTGATCTATATACTGACTGATAAGTATTTATTGTTTATCAATGTATCTTTTTGTATTCATTTCCATGGTGTCAAAATGAGTAGCGATCCCTTTCTTGAGATGAATTAAAAATTTGACAAATTAGTTGTGTGTGTGTGTGTGTGTGTGTGTGTGTGTGAGCGCACGTGTAACAAGGGGAACAAATGGGGCATAATTAAAGACAATATTATCAAGAGTCGAGGCAGAGTTATTTTTCTTGAATTACATTGTCCATTTCTGCCTCTGGGTATCTCTTGAAGTGACAGAAACACACACACACACACACACACACACACATACACACACACACAAAAGCGTGCACGCGTATGGGCGTGCACGCAGGGGAGAGAGAGAGAGAGAGAAGAGTGAGAGAGAGAAAGAAAATTACAGCAAAGGGAAGCAAGTATTAGGACAACCTTCTCAGAGTTACCCCTGTGTTGTCTCTCTTCGGCCACCCAATCCCCCAACCTGAGGTCCTTCAAGACAGGCTTGGTGGTCGCACGTTGAGCCGGTCACAAGCGCATTTCTCCGACATCACACCTCTTTCCTCATTCGCGACTGCAGTGAATGCCTTTGAACTTGTAAAAGATGAAGCTTATTTCCATGTGTCACCACAAAGCGCGTTCATGCGTGTGTGTGTGTGTGTGTGTGTGTGTGTGTGTGCCTGTGCGCATGTGTGCCCTCTCCTTCTGTCTGCCCCTTTCTTTTTTCTTCTGTGTACGCGTGCGAGGAGACGCGACGGCAAAAAAAACCGGCAATCGAAGCAAATTTATACACACTCCAAATAAACACATGGTAAGGGTTAGGTTCTGACTAGCCGGGACCTGGCCACCTGCATGTGTAGGAACTCTGCACTATTTCTCTCTCTCGCTCTCTCTCTCGCTCTGTCTGTCTGTCTGTCTGTCTCTCTCTTTCATCTTTTTTCTCCTTTTTTTCTGCCCCCTTTCCCCCTCCTATTATCAGACCAGTCATTGTGCAACGATAGCAATGAAATAAAGGCGACGACGACACACAACGACGATGATGAATGAACGAATACATAAATAAATAAATAACAAAGCTCGCTGAACTTGAAAGCGGTGTGTGAATGTTGGAGGGGAAAGGGGGAGGAAAAGGGTGAAGGGGAGGGGGAACAGACGAAAGGGGGGCGGGGGAGGGGGAGTGGTGGTGATTGCAATACTTATATGGTATACACTTTTCAACATTCGACATCAAACGAATTTTTTTCCCTTTGCATGTATCGTCCGTTTTACACCTAGACACATCCAATCTATGTAACTACTGGTGAACGTAGTAACATACTGAGGTTATAAGCAATCCATACCATCCTATTTGATCGAAACAGACCTATCAGTTTTCCAGGAATGTTGCTGCATACACATACACACCGCGCGCGCGCACACCACACACACACACACACACACACACACACACACCACACACACACACGTGTACCCGTACACACACACACACACACACACACACACACACACACACACACACACACACCCCCCCAACGCATGCACGCCCGCGCGCGCGCACAAACACACACACACACACACACACACACACACACACACACACACACACACACACACACACACACACACGAGACTCCCTTGGGGTCCATAGCCATCTTGTGTCACTAAGTGATCCGACCCGTCCTGAGAATCATGCTGCAGCCCTCCGGCAGTTTTCAGACCAGGAAGCGTGTTAAAAGAATGCCAGCATGCTAGCAGCTTTGGGTGACTGATGTCATGGGCAGCTATACCCCCCTCCCCCCCCCCCCCCCCAACCCACCTCAGACCAGGGAGGGAGTCTGAAACGATGAGGAGGTCTTTATGTCACATGGCTTGGAGGGGGGGGGGGGGGGGGGGGGGGGGGGTACACGATTTTTTTTTTCTTTTTAGCGCCCAAATCAAGAGCAACCCATTAGTAGAACAGACAGAATTATCGCCTGGACGTGTATTTTTGAAGATGGCCGATTATGACTGAATATTAATAGCATAACAGATGGCAGAAACAGCGATGGCCGTCGTCAGCCTTGGATCTCTCAGTGAAACATATCACTTGGAGCATCAGGGATTTTTTTTTGGGGGGGGGGGGGGTAGGGGCAAGTTCTGAAAAGAAGAATTTTTTATGCCAGAGAACTGGTGGCGCGCCTTTACGGAAGGAAGTAGACCTAAGATATCTTTCCCCTCCTAAACCTCCTCCAAAGAAACTTAAAAAAAGATCTCTCATGACAATTTTTTGTGTGAATTGATGTCAGAATTTTCATATATTATGTCTGTCTTATCAAAAGATGATTAAAACCTGCTCACTAGTGGCGCTAAGCCACGATAATTAGTTGACTGAAGAGGAAGACTTCAACGTCTTCCATTGTGAAGTCACGCAGCACTCCGTGTCCATCCATTCAGAAGAGAAAATGTTTAAAAACGATTTGAAAAATTAGCTAAAGTAAAATCTTTCTTCAGGAACCCTGTAGGATCAAATGAAAGCAACACCTTTCAGCTCAGTCATTAAAAACACAGGCTAGTCATGTAGAATCTCAAACAAATCTGACAAAACTGTCAATAAGAATCAATGGAGATGAAGAGGAAGAGAGGAGAGGAGAGTGAGAGAGAGAGGAGAGTAGAGAGGGAGAAGTGGAGAGGAGAGAGAGAGAGAGAGAGAGAGAGAGAGGAGAGAGAGAGAGAGAGGAAAGGAGAGAGAGAGAGAGAGAGAGAGGAGGGACGAGAGAAACGAGAGGAGAGAATTGGAGAGAGAGAGGAGGAGAAATTGGCAATGACAATGATTTTATTGACAATAGTTAAACAACCCTGATGCCAAGGCAGAGCATGTGCAATTTCCACTTAGTGTTGCAAACCTCTGCCAACAAACAGGATTGCGAGTCAAAACATAAGTATACACACAGAAAACAGTTGAACAATACAAATAACTAGAAAAAAACGAAGAAAAAGACCATTCATCAAACGATATCCTCATCACAATGAACAACTTATCATTGCATAATCAAGATTTACAAACACAGCCTACATATTAATTTTTTTCTCTCTAAAGAGAGAGAGAGAGAGAGAGAGAGAGAGAGAGAGAGAGAGAGAGAGAGAGGACAGACAGACCAGACAGACAGACACAGACAGACAGAGAGAGAGAGAAGGAGAAGGAGAAGCTCTCCAGAATACAGACAGAAAAATGGGTTACTACAACACAACAACAACAACAACAACAACAACAACAACAAGGAGGCAGAAAGTGAATGAAGATCGAAAAGGAAGAAACAAATAAAAGGCAGAGAGAGTGCGAGCGAAAGAATTAAAAGAAAAAGAAAAAGAAAATCACGAGAACAGAATTTCCGTAAGTTGGGAGGAAGTGGATGGGAATACCGTTTATACTGAAATAGTTTTCCCCACCCTCCTTAAAAAGCACCTCCCTTCCCCCATTCACGACCCCCACCTCCCCATATCTTCATGGGAGGAGATGAGGTGGAATGTGATGGAGGCTGGGTGGGTGGCTGGGTGGGTGGGATACCCGTAATCCGTGACAAAATAAATCTGAAGTCTTACATAAGTTGGGCCCTACGAACCACTTCTGGCAACCGTCAAACGACGGAAGATGGCATGGTCTGGCCACGTCATTCGTCACAACACCCTCTCCAGAACCATCCTTCAAGGTACCGTTGAAAGAGGGCGCAGACGAGGACGGCAGAGAAAGAGCTGGTCCGAAAGTATAAAGGACTGGACCAAAATGACCATGCCAGATCTCCTCACGACAGCTACCAACAGAAGAGCCCTGGGGAGAGAAACGGCGGCTGCCTGATCACGTCCCCCCCCAACGACCCCAGCGGTCAGGGGAATGACTGATGTAAGGCATCTTTTTCAATTGTTAATCAAAAAGTCCTTTAATCGTGAAGAAAATCTGAAAGACATCTTTGTACACGACAGCATGTCTGTTTCTTTTTTTTTCTCTCTCTTTTTTTTTTTCTCTCTTTCTTTTGGGGGTAGGGGTAGGGGGTAAGGAGGTGGGTTGGTGAGGTGTGGGGGGGGGGGGGGAGGGGGGGGGCGGGGGGGTGTCATTAACTCTTCCCGTCCGACCTCCAGTCTGATCTGGCAGCACACAGACGACGACGCAGACGACAAATCTGTCACGTGACCGGGCCTAGTTTATTGATTGGCGACCTAATTAGTCCGCGGGAGTCGCCTTGCTTCCCCGCCACTCTCCCTCCCCCGGATATGGCGTCCTTCCTCCTCCCCGCCTCCCCCACTCTCCCCCTCCCCCTCCTGTGATTGTTTGAGTGTGAATAATCCCCCGTGATGGCTTGTCTGGCTCTTGCTCGCTCTTGACCTTTGGTGTGTGTGTGTGTGTGTGGTGTGTGTGTGTGTGTGTGTGTTGTGAGTGTGTGTGTGCGTGTGTGTGTGCGTGTGCGTGTGTGTGTGTGTGTGTGTGCGCGCGCGTTTGCGTGCTTGCGTGCGTGCGTGCGTGCGCGCGCGCGTGTGTGTGTGTGTGTGTGTGTGCGTACACATGCGCCTATGTGTGTGCGTATGTGTGTGTGTGTGTTCGTATGTGTCCATGTGTGTATGCGTGCGTGCGTGCTTGCGTGCATATATGTGCACGTGCATACGTGCGTGTGTGAAAGTAGACAGCAAAAAATTTGAACAAACAAAAATATCCTTCAGATCACGATGTAAGCTTCATAATATATGGCATCCCCCCCCCTCCCCCCCACCCCCCGTCCCCCATTCTATCTCTCTCCCCCCCCCCCCCCCTCCTGCCCCCCCCCCCCCCCCCCCCCCCCTCTTCCGGGCCTGAAAACCACCACGGATCCTGACTGATACCGATCGCGTCTGGACCATTCTCAAAACATCACGGCGTACAGGAAGCGAGGACGCAAATCCTGCACGCCTAACTCCGCTGCCTGCGAATTTCTTCCTCATCCAGATGGCTGCGGGTGATGTTCAGTTTTTTTTCAAAACGTTTAAATGTGAGAAAGGCAATGGGCCCTGATAATATCTGTGGAAAATTGTTGAAGGTGTGTGCTTCTCAGCTCTCCTATGTTTACAGTCGTTTGTTTACCTGGTCACTTAGAGAATGTATAATTCCTGTTTTATGGAAAAATGCCACTGTATGTCCTGTTCCCAAAAAAACGCAACCCAAGCTTTTTAAATGATTACCGACCACAGTTGCCCTCACATCTGTTGCAATGAAATGTCTTGAAAGAATATCCTCGGTTATGTTTTAAAAGATACTACACAGTACCAAGACCCGTTTCAGTTCGCATACCAACAGAACAGATCAACAGATGATGCCACACTCACACTTCTCCATCATGCTTTTTCACACCTCGAAAAACCTGCCTCCTTTGTACACATTCTCTTTATTGATTTCTCATCAGCATTCAACACCATACAACCACATCTGATGGCAAAGAACTCATTAACATAAATGTGGGTAACAAGCTCATTCTTTGGATAATTGATTTTCTTACACAGAGGACACAGTCTGTTCGATATCAAAGTGTTGTTTCGTCTTACAGAGTCATTTCAACTGGCGCACCCCAGGGTACTGTTTTATCACCAGTGCTTTTTACTCTGTACACAAAATGATGTTCAGGAAGTGATTCAACTTTGTACATTAAATATTCAGATGACTCAGCACTTGTGGATCATTCCAACTCTGATTCTGTTTACTTCAAGGAGGTTCAAAGATTTGTTGACTGGTGCGATCATAACTATCTTGATCTGAATGTAACAAAAACGAAAGAAATGTTGATTGATTTTAGAAAGAATCCAAAAGCTGTACCACCACTTTTTTTTTATCAAAGGTGCTGAAGTAGAGAACGTGTTGAATCATACAAATATTTAGGAACTTTTATAGATAATAAGCTGAATTTTAAATCCCATGTTGAGTATGTCCACAAAAAATGTCAAACCAGATTATATTGTCTTCGCAAGCTGCGATCATTTCATGTGAATACTGACATTCTTCGGACATTTATTCATGCTTCTTGGAATCTGTTCTAACTTTCTCATTTATGTGTTGGTATGGTGGGGTTGACTGTGAAGAGCAGAAATGTGCTTGAGAAAGTGGTGAACGTGGGAGGAAAAATCGTTTGGTGAGAGACAAAAAAGTCTGAGTGAGCTATACAGGTGCCGTGTTGTTTGTAAAGCGAAGAAGATTACGTGTGACCAGACCCACGTTCTTGCAAATCAGTATGACCTTCTTCAGTCAGGACGAAGATATCGATCGGTTAAATGCAGAAGTGTCAGATTTAAACAAAGTTTTATTCCCCTGTCCATTGATTTCATGAACCGAGAAGATGTTTAATTGAAATCCAAATTCCTCTATATGAATGTATGTCATATGTGAGAAAATGGGTAATGTGGCTAAATTATTGTTTATTTGCTGTGAATGTGTGTGACCACAAATTAATTTCTCAAATTGAGATAATAAAGTTGACTTGACTTGACTTCTTTTGTCTTTTTAGAATTTTTTTCTTTCTATTTTCTTTCTCTCTCTCTCTCTCTCTCTCTCTCTCTCTCTCTCTCTCTCTCTCTCTCTCTTCCTTCCTTACTTGCTTCCTTCCTTCCTTCCTTACCTTATCTTATCGTTCTTTTCTTTTTCTCTATATTCAAACCAGGCATTGCCCAAGTTCTCGAAACCAGACAGCCGATTACGGAACTCCTTTTAAGTACCGACTCTGTAGACTGACAGTCCTGTCTATGAGAACCAAGTCTTTGTGTTAGGTATCGTACGGTCAGACAGACAGACAGACAGACAGACAGACAGACAGAGGACGGAAAGCGCCTCCTCCCCCCACCGTTCCCCCACACCCCTTTCACTCCGCAACGCTTAGCCCAGGCGCAGTGTAAATTACTGTTGATACATCGACCCCCTGGGGGGTGGAGTGGGGGGAGAGGGGGGAGGGGGGGGGGGGGAGTGGGGAGAGTAGAGGGAAGTAGACACGAAAGACAGCCCAAACTTTCTCTGCAGAGGATAATGATTATGCACGCACACTGTCTTCGATGTCCATAATAATACCCCCCCCCCCCCCCAACCCCGCCCTCCACACCCCCTCCTAAACACTAACAGTGCCGTCGTTGCTTCATGGTAGAACCGTCGGCACACATGCAGCCACGATCAGAATAATAATTATTTTTACCTTTTTTTTTTTTTTTTTTTTTTTTGCTTTTTTTCCCCCTTCTTTTTTCTTTTTAAAAATGCCCCGGCTCCGTTTCAGTCTCTCACGCTCTCGAGACTGAAACAATGCAGCACCGGCGACCGACTGACCGACCACTCACTGCCACCGCCACCGCCACCGCCACCGTCAACCGCCCAACGACGTTTGCATGACTGATGCAAGCTGCTGCAGCCGGTTCCCCCCCCCCCCCCCCCTCCTCTTTTGGCAAACCGCCACTGCCTCTCACCACCAGGAGCTTGCGTGCACACACACACACACACACACACACACACACACACACACACACAAAAGGCGAAAGACCCAAGTATCGATTGTTGCAGTCCAGAGAGTGCAGAGAAGGGGAGGGGGAGAAGGAGGGGGAGGAGGAGGAAGCGAAAGGGATGAGACAGTGGCCAATTAACTCGGATGAGTTGCAAACGCATAGGTCTCTCTCTCTCTCTCTCTCTCTCTCTCTCTCTCTCTCTCTCTCTCTCTCCAACTTCCACCATCTCCTTCTCCATTCTTCCCGTGAGTCGCCATCTCTCCTCCCCCCTACCTCTCCCCCCTCCACCCCCCCCTCCTTCTCGGATCCTTCATTTCCCAGGAATCTGATCCCTCCCCCACCACCCCCTTTTATTCTCTCCCTCCACCCTTCCTGTCCGACCCCCCCCCCCCCCCCCCCCCCCGTTCCTCATCCCCCATCCCCACGCCCGGGCGCTGTGGCCAGGAGGAACTGTTTTTTTTTTGTGGCTGCAATTTCTCTGCCAAAAGAGGAAGCAAACGAGACGTTTTTGGGTTTATGCAGATCGATCGACGGGTGAAACTGAGGGGGAGAGACAGACGTACAACAACGAAGGAAGGAAGGAAGGAAGGAAGGAAGGAAAGGAAAGGAAAGCGTTGAGAAGGAGTGAGGAAAGAAGCGAGGGAAAGATAGCTCGAAGGAAGGAAGGAGGGAGGAACAGAGGGAAGTTTAGAGAAGGAAGGAAGGAAGGAAGGAAGGAAGGAAGGAAGGAAGGAAGGAAAGAGGGAGGAATGGAAGAAGAGTTTAGAGAAGGAAGGAAGGAAGGAAGGAAAGAAAGATTTAAGGGAAAGAACGAAGAAAGGAGGAAGAAACGAAGGACCGAAAGAAGGAAGGGACAGAACAAAGCATGGATATACAGGTGATATAACGGACGGATGAATATAGGTACTGGTTGGCTGCTGAATGAGCGATTGGCTGGAAGGAAAGAAGGAAGGAAGGAAGAAAAAAAAAACAAAGAAAGAACGACGGAAGGATGGATTTGAAGAAAAAGAGAAAAGGGGAAGAGAGCATGGATAAATGAATGAGATGACGAACGATGGGAAAGGTAGTGGCTAGTGGAGGGGTGGGATATGGGAAGAAAAATGAATGAAAAGGAATGAATGAACGAATGAATGAATGAACTAATGAATGAATGAATGAATGAAAGAAGAAAAGAAGGAAATAAAGAAGGAAGGAAAGACAGCTTTGAGGAAGAAAGGATGATAGAAAGGAAGGAAAGGAGGAAGAAACGAAGGACAGAAGCTGAAAGAAAGGAAGGAAGGAAGGAAGTAAAGAAGGGGGAAGGAAGGAAGGAGAAGTAAAGAAGGATGCAAGAACTGTGATGGGAGGATGGATGTATCAACTGATTACGGATAGACAAGAAGATGAACAGACGGGGGAGGGGGGGGGGGGGGGATGGATATGGTCGATGGCTGGATGAATGGGGAAGAGGGGAACTAAAGAAAGGGGGTATGTTAGTG
>JADBJO010005805.1:17500-22500 GCA_016801955.1 Conus betulinus
TTTAAGAAACGCTCTGATTATGGAAATAAGAGGAAAAACAATAACATGTGATATTCGGGAAAAAAGAAAAGAAAGCACACTCTAAAAGAAATACAAGATTTGGAAAGGAATTTCTTTTTATGTGAACCAGATGCGGTGATCTTGAAAAAAAAACAAAACAAAACAAAAGAGCCGTGTGAGCTAAAAAAAAAAATGGACGGAATAATAATAAGATCCAAAACACAAAGGGCATACCTCAAGGAAAAAGTAAGCAAATATTTCTGCTCACTGGAAAAAAAAAAAAAAAAGGAACTTTGCGAACGAAAGAATGCTTAAACTTGTCATAGGCGAGGGAAGAACTCGGACGGAAACGAATGATTTGTTTAAAAGAGTCAAAGAACTGTTACGAAAACTTATACGTGTAAAATGAAGTAAACGATACCGAAATTAAGAAAAAGAGATATGTCGATAACCATCTAAAACTAAGTCAGTCAGAATCTGAACATATGGAGGATTCAAACACTTTCGAAGGAGTTACCGAAGTCCTCAAAATATGGAAAATGATAAAAGTCTTGGAACAGATAGCACGACAGTAACTTTCTTTCTATTCTTCTGAAAACAATGAGGAGATTCTGTTGTCCATTCTTTGAATGCAGATACAGCAATGGAGAGACGTATGTACTACAAAAAGAAAGAGATAACAATTGGTCTGCGGAAAGGAGAGAAGCCACGAGAATATTTGAACTTGAGATCTATCTTAGTTCTCAACGTAACTCAAAAAAAATTGCTGAAGTGTGCGTTGCAAACAGAAGAAAACCCGTTTTACCAAATCTCATCAGACCTCTCATGTGATCTTTAACATTTCCCAGCCTGCAGTGCGAAGAAAATAAACAGTTAAAAAAAAAAATCAAAACCCATAAACGAGGACCAAACTTGTTTCAATTCCATGTAGAAACGTAGGCGATGGTCAACGATGTGCAATTGAATTAATCATATAATCATCTAGAGGTGAATTGCTCACCTGAGTCATCAGTTTCTGAAGATTTTGAGAACGCGTCGGATCAAGTTAACTGTTCAGATATGAGTAAAGTTCTAGGTTCGGAAAAGGGATATGACGGATTTTACCTTTTTGTGAAAAGATGAAGCCTTACGTAACAGTGAACGGAAAAGCGTCTTCAAGCTTTTCTATCGGAAGAGGCTGCCTCCAAGGGGACCCTTTATCTCCATCTCTATTCATTTTGCGTGTTGAAGTACAAGTGACCCAAATGAGGCAAATCTGAGATATCAAACGCATACAGATAGAAAATGTAGAAATCAGAATAATCGATATGCAGATGAAAACTACCTTTACTTAGAAGGAGATAGGAAGCCATATGAAAAGTTGTTTACAAACCTTAATGTATTTGAGCAGGTTTCTGCACTTTCGTTTTTAACTATGAGAAAACGTTTTAAAGATCTGGTTATGTATAAAGAAAAAATTCCATGAAAAAAAAAGTTACCGTTATAACATGGAATGGAACCCCTCAAAACCAGAAATTCTAGGAATGTTGTTACAAATTGTCTATCAGATAGGACATAGTTAATGGAACAATATATTTTTAATTAACCATTTATTTGAGGACGATGGCAATTTCATAAGCCTGCATTAACTGTCAGAGAAGCTGGGATTTCAGGTCAGTTTTTGAAATTATTTAAGCTGCATGCAATGAGTTACAGACAAAGAAAAGAAAATTAAATGTCAAATGTTTCTGGTAAGAGCTTGAGAGGCATGTGAAAGTGAACTGTTCACACTGTGAAAGCCTGTCTCTTAAAGTGGAGCTCATCATTTTGGCACTGATGAAACAAAAATGGATGATGTGTTGGATCTGATAAGTCTGACAGGAAAGGGTTTCGTTTTATAAATGTAGAGTGGACAATACAAACCCTGACCTCAACGTGCATATGGAGGTGCCGGGTTATAGGTATGGAGAAATACACGTCCTTGATGCAGATGGATTATGCCAGCTATCAAAGAAATGGTCTCCATATATCAAGCTAACAGGGCCTTGATGTTTACATACTGTACATTTCCTTTCTTTTCCATGTGCATGTTGTCCGCAACCTTGGAAGATGACTAGCACAATGTGTGATACTGACATTTGTCTGTACAATTTGCTTTCTCCAAATGTCATGATTTGATGAATTGAGATGACAAGAAACGTGGCGTGTTTCATGATTCTATTATTGGTGTTTCATGATTCTATTAATTGGTGTTTCATGATTCTATTAACTGGTGTTTCATGATTCTATTAATTGGTGTTTCTTGATTCTATTAATTGGTGTTTCATGATTCTATTAATTGGTGTTTCATGATTCTATTAACTGGTGTTTCATGATTCTATTAATTGGTGTGTTCATGATCCTATTAATTGGTGTTTCATGATTCTATTAATTGGTGTTTCATGATTCTATTAATTGGTGTTTCATGATTCTATTAATTGGTGTTTGTGTTCGCTGTCAAGGTTGATCATTGGTATTTTTTCTCTACACCTTTCCATTCGAAAGAAAAAGAAGATGAAAATGAAATAAGGAAGAGGAGGAGAAGAAGGAGGAGGAGGAGAAGAAGAAGAAGATAAAAGACAGAAGAAGACCGAAAGAGGAGGACTGCAGAAAAGGGCCAGGGGTGATGTTGGCTGGGGGGAAGAAGATTATGGGGCAAGACGGGTGCGGAAACATTCCTAAGAAGCAATGGGAAAGAGGGGGAGAGGGGGGGTCCCCGTGAAGGTGGGTGGGGAAGGGGAGAAAAGGAATAAGCATCTTCCAGGGTAGGGTGGGAAGAAATAAGAGCCTGGCAACTAGGCTATCACAGACTTCATACTGCCTCACGCTAGAGCACTTGGTCACGTGACCATCCGGGGCTTTTTTCTTCTGCGTCACAGGACAGGCTGTTGGACGACAGATATAGGTGGGAAACGACAGGAAGGAAGGAAAGCCTGGAGACGACTAAAGAAGCGGGAGGATGGAAGATAGATGTGATTCGCTGTGGTGGGGGAAGGAAGGGGAGGAGGGAAGGGGTAAAGGAAGGGGGGGGGGGGAGAAAGGGACGAACGGAGGTCGACCGACCGTCCCACAGAGGTAATAGCAGAAAAAGGAGAATGTTGGTAACAGGTTTTTCCTTCACCATTTCTTGAAAATGAAAAAAAAAAAGATCTTTTTTGATTTGTCTTAATCGTATGGCGCACACCGCTTTTGTTCCATTTCCTGGCCCTGTGTAGCTGTGTATAGCGAGATGAGAGGAGGAGATGATGGGTGTAGGGGATTGGGAGGAGAGAGGAATGGGGGTTGGTGCCTGAGTAGGAAGACAGGTGTGGGGCTGGAGAAGAGGGTAGAGGTGGTAACTATGGATAAAAATGACCACTATCTATCTACCTATCTATCCACAGAGGTAGATAGATGGAGAAGTGGGAAGAAAAAAGAAGCAGCAGTAGCAGCAGCAGCAGCAGAAGAAGAAGAAGAAAAAAAGGAAGAAGAGAAGAAGAAGACGAAGAAGAAGAGGAGACGAAAAATTGATTGCATGAAGACAGAAAGGGATAGATAAAAAAAAAAAAAGGTTTCAGGGCTGAGAGGAACACCGAGGGGAGAAGAAGGGGATGATGGGTGTGTGAGGGTGGTTTGAGAAAAACATTCTTTAATTAAGAAGCGTTGGGGTGGGTGGGGGGTGAGGGTGGATGAGGAAGAGAAGAAAGGGAATGAGTGTTTTCAAGGGTAGGGAGGGAAGGAATATGAGTCTGGCAATAATCACAGGCTTCACACTGTCTCACGCCAGAGTCACCCAGACACGTGACCTTCCGAGGATTTTTCTTCTGCGTCACACAACAGGCTGAGGGATGAAAGAGATGGGCTGGGGACGATAGGAAGGATGGAAAGCAGGGAGTGGATTGAGGGAAGGGGGAAGACGGAGGTCTGTGGCAGGAGGGAGGGGGGAAAGGGGTGACCGGAGGTGATCGACCTCAGTGGCAATAGCGAAAGAAGAAGAAGAAGAATGTGGGCAACAGACTTTCTTTCCCATTTCTTAAAAAAAAAATAAAAAGAGATCTTTTTCGATTTGTCTTAATCGTATCACGCATACAGCTTTGCCCAATTTCTATCTGGCCCAGTGGATGAGATGAAGGCAGGAGTAGAAGAGTGTGTGTGTGTATGAGGGGTTGGGGGGTAAGGGAAACAGAGGTGGGGTTGGTGCCTGGGCAGGAAGATAGGGAAGGGGCTGGGGAAGAGGATAGGGGTGGTAAAAATGAATAAAAAATGACACCATCTATCTATCCATCTACAGAGGTAGTTAGTTGGAGAAGAGGAAGAAAAAGAGGAAGGAGTAGCAGCAGCAGCGGCAGCAGCAGAAGAAGAAGAAGAAGAAGAAGAAACAGACGGAAATTGACTGCATGAAGACAGAAAGGGATCGATTAAAAAAAAAAAAAAGGGGGGGGGGGGGGGGGGGGGGGGGGGGAGGGGGAGGTTCAAGGCTGAGGAAAGTCGAGGGGAAGAAAGAAGGGGGATTATGGGCTTGTGAGGATGAGAAAACATTCCTAAGAAAAGCGTTGGGGAAGGGGTGGGGGGCGAGGGTGGATGGGAAGAGGAGAAAAGGGAAGAGTGTTTCCTAGGGCAGGGAGGGAAGGAATAAGAGTCTGACAACAATCACAGACTTCACACTGTCTCACGCCACAGTCACTCGGACACGTGACCTTCCATGACTTCTTCTCCTGCGTCACAGACAGGCAGGCTGAGGGATGAAAGAGATGGGCGGGAGGACGATAGGAAGGAGGGAAAGCAGGGGATGCTTTGAGGGGGGGAGAGGAGGACTGGAGGCAGATGTGGACTGCTGTGGGGGGGGGGGGGGGGGGGGGGGGGAGAGAGAAAGGGACGACTGGAGGTAACTGTCTACAATGGTGATAGCAAAAAAAGAAGAATGTCTGTAAAAAATTTTCTTTGCCATTTCTTAAAATAAAAATTGATCTCTTCTTCGATTTGTCTGAATCGTATCACGCACA
>JADBJO010005805.1:30000-37500 GCA_016801955.1 Conus betulinus
GGAGCTGACTGTGAGTGCAGTGCAATGTTGGCCGGGCAAAGACAGGCACGCGCCAGCCCGTGGCGGGGGCTGAAGGCAGGGCGAGGCACGGTGTCATGAGCGGGAATGTTGCTTCGGAACAATCATCACCAGACACTAACGGCATTCGTCGGGTCGCCTCCCTTTGTGACTCGTCTGTTCTCGCCAGACGATCCCGTCCTACACATCAGCCAGCGTCCTGGGAATGTACCCCCCCCCCCCCCCCCACATTATACTCACCCTCCACCCCCAGTTCCCTTCCGTTTCCAGACCCCTGGCTTCAGCTCATCCCCCACCCCCACCGCACTCTGCCCTCTCCTTCCCTCTCCATGAATTGTTCGTTATTACCAGTATCAACAACAATTCTGGCCACGGCTGGCGATAATGCCGAACTGCGCGCAAGTGTAATCTCCTTGCCCTCCTTGGAAACGTCCAAGTCAATCGTGTCTTCAGAAGGACAAACTACCTCAGGGCCTGGGTCTCTTGGGGACCTGGCAAATATTTGGTGTTGATGGGCACGCAGGAGGTGTGTGTGTGTGTGTGTGTGGGGGGGGGGGGGGGGGGGCGGAAGAAGACCCCCCCCCCCAAAAAAAAAAAAGTATCTTGGGCCAAATGCAGGAAAGGGGACGAGAGAAGACAAGATTAATTATGTGCCGGGAAATCCTGAGGACGTTCTCACGGTACAGGTTGCTTTGTGCTCTGCCCAGAACCTCGTATTTTTCCTTGGCATATTCTGACGTCAGTCTTGACTCGAAATGGCCTCCCTCCACGCCTCCCCATCCCCCTCCTCTCCTGGACCATGACAGTATATCCTGAAACGATCAGCTGTCTTACTAAAGGCTGGCCGGGAATGGTCGATCATGGTGTGAATAAAAAGAAAAAGCCAGAAGAATGGGCTATCTCATCCAGTTCCTTGGCCTGACCGCCATTGCATTGGAATGCTCGGCATGGAAAGGAACTCACTCCAGAGTGGTTAAAACTCATGGAGGGAATTGTGACTCCAGCGAGAAGGAGGACGGGGGAAAGGAAGAGGGGAGGGAAGAGCAGGCGAGGGGAAGGGGGGGGGGGGGGGGGGGGCAAGAGGGTGTGGGTAGGTGGAGGATGGGAGTATGCAGTCAACAGAAGCAGAGGAGAAATGAATAATCACACAGGTTTCTAACAGCAACATCAACATCCTGCATCTACGCTCCCCACATTGTTCGACCTTCTGCCACATTTTTTAGGGCACTGTCGGTCTACATCTCGCCATTCATCCCAATCTGTAATTGAAGTTTTCTTCAGACAGCACATCGATCAGCAATGGACAAGAGTTTTTTCATTTCCAGTTCGAATTACAAACTGATAACACTGATTCTAAATTGATTTCAAGAGAAAAACAATGCTCGGCATATTTGCTTGTTAGTTTGACTGGCTAGCTGCTGTCCTTTGGTGAACTCTCCGGAGGTCAGTATGTATCTATCTATGCATGTGCCCACACACACACACACACATGCACACACACCCACACACACAACCAACCGTGTCTGTCTGATGAGTCCAAATCAGCAGACAAAAAGCCTCAAAGCAGGCGTTGTGAATAGTTCTTCCCTTGTCCCCATGTGTTGCTTGTGAAAGATTTCATACTTTTCATCTATTTCCCTGACTTTTCGTTCCCATTTTCTTTCTTCACGCGTTCCATCCTCCCCCCCCCACCCCCTCCACGTTTCTTTATCAATCTTTGCCAAGTCATCGATATCGTGATGGACGAATGTTAGCCTGCACATTTTCCCTACATTTATTGCTGTTTACGTACAATTTTAGCATTTTTTTTTAGCAGCTTATTTCCGTTCTGCACTTTCTTTTCGTTTTAGTTTTCTACCCTTTGCTGTCTGCTTCGGGGCGCTACTGGATTCTGTTTTTGAACCTTTGGTGGTGAGAATACCACAGATTTATAGACTGCTATATCTCCATTTGATGCCAAGGCAGCGCAGACACAATCCCGTGTCTCCCTAACGAGTCCGGATCAGCGGACGAAAGGCCTTGGAACAGGCGACGTAAATGGTTCTGTCTAACAGATCAGATGGATTACAATGGGTCCCCATATGCTGCTAGTGAAGGACTTTTATATTCCTCATTTATCTCCCTGACTTTTTCGTCCCCATTGTAATCTCTCTCTCTCTCTCTCTCTCTATATATATATATATATATATATATGTGTGTGTGTGTGTGTGTGTGTGTGTTGTGAGAGAGAGAGAGAGAGAGAGAGAGAGAGAGAGAGAGAGAGAGAGAGAGAGAGAGAGAGAGAGAGAGAGAGCAGCAAGCACAACTCACGAAAAGAAGCTGACTTTACCATTTTCACCAATTTTCGACGAGCACACTTTGCCCTCCCAAAGGTTACTTTACTGGTCTCAGTACACATATTCTACAAAAAGAAACGTTGGTCTGTTTCTATCTTATGGTAACATCTTACAAATCATGGATGACCTTAAGGCAGCATCAAACAGACTATATACAACTCACATGTGCGACTAAAAACACTACATACAGATAATAAAAGGTAGAGAGTATGTGGGACAAACAGGGAAGAACTAAGCCATGTAGATCTTATTATGCCCAATATAGCGTAACCATCTCCTTTCTGGATGAACTTTTATGCTTTTTATCTGATCGGTCTCTTCTCTTCGTTGTAGCACCGAATAATATCACAAAGAAGATTCAAGTTTAAAGTATTCATGAAGACAAAACCCACCCACCTGCCCTTCCATATTCCACCTCTTACTACAACAAAACAAAACAAAACAAAACAAAACAACAACAACAACAAAAAAAACTAGCTGCTTCTTCTGTTCTTGAACGGCTACCAACATTTCAGTTGCTATCGGATCTACAAAATCCTTGCAGAAATGGTAAGAGAAAGCAAAACAAATTAGTCTTGTGTTCATGATTAGGCTTGACATTTGGCAACTGTTCTGGTAGTACACAGCTGACCAACAAAGATCACTCCAGCTGCAAATAATGTGTGGCGTTCAGCATAACACTGAAACGGCAGACTGCTTTTGGCAGATTACATCTGTTCTTCCACTCATTTTTTTGCGGTACCTCAATCTTGTCTCTCTCCCCCCCCCCCCTCCCCTCCCCCCCCCCCCCCCCCTCTCTCTCTCTCTGATTTGAAATTGAAATTGAAGGTGAAAAATCGGTTGACAGCAGAGAGAAATACAAAAACGAACAAAGGGAGATCAGGCACTTCCCCTCGGCCACCAGTCCCTCCCCCTCCCCCCAGTCCAGCTTACTGTATGCTGTCTGTGTGACGTGTATAAATAAATCTAATTATCACCAATCGCTTGGCGAATGACCGACATTTGCATTCTGACAGCTCCGCTCGACTCGCAAGCTTCCGGTCTCGTGTTGTCTCAGACACGTCGCTGAGGCGTGACGTTGACGTTGCCGTTTCCGGTCGACGTCATCAAGGTTTCCCTCAGAAAAGGTTGGCAACTTCGATCCGGGGAAGGAGGGAAGGACAGCGAGGTAAGGGGAGAGAAGGACTGGGGGAGAGAGGGGAGGGGATACAGAGGGAAGGTGGTGACGTCAGGATGCCTGTATTATGCATGTATGGATTCTGCCTGTACACTTTTCTCTGGCATCCCTGCCAATCACCTGTAATTGTCTTTGGGTCGCACTTCAGTCTGTCCTCCAGGTCTTCAGCGACAAACTATAATTCCTCCTCCTTTGTTCAAGAAGGAAAGAGGATGGGAGAAAGTTGAGTCTACGATGCGCTTTATTTAGTTAAAGGGAGAAGGATGGACGAAAGAGAGAGAGAGAGACAGACAGACAGAGAGACAGACAGAGAAGAGAGAGAGAGAGAGACAGAGAGAGAGAGAGAGAGAGAGAGAGAGGAGAGAAGGGTGGAGGGACAAAGGCGCGAGGCACACACACACACACAGGCACACACACACACACACACACACACACACACACACACACACACACACACAGACAGAGACAGAGAGAGAGAGAGAGAGAGAGAGAGAGAGGAGAGAGAGAGAGAGAGAGTCCAAGGGTTTACTATACATCAACCGTGGGGTAATGTAAAAAAAACAAGAAAAAAAAGGAGGGGTGGGGAGGGGGGGGGGGGGTGAACAGAAGATGGAGTAGGGAGTCAGGATGATCCGAAACACAATGACTATGAATACCACAGACACACTGGCTTGCAAAATAAATGGTGCCAGCGACAGTTCTCGTCGTTTAACATACACTACAGACATTTCAACAGAGCAGAAACAGCCTGTAAGGCCTCTGCATGATACAGTACACAATTTCCGCTGTGTAAAGCGTAGTCAGCTTGTCATCCTATACCATAATATATGCAGTTCTGGATTTTGCATACAGACAAAGTTTATCATATTATACCTAAAAACGCAATAACTGAATTAGTGGACAATACTTAGTGTCGGTCAAATTCACACATACGATATGGTAGTTCTCTCTCTCTCTCTCTCTCTCTCTCTGTGTGTGTCTCTCTGTGCGTGTCGTGTCTGTGTGTGTGTGTGTGTGGTGTTTGTGTGAGAGAGAGTGAGAGAGAGAGAGAGAGAGTGAGAGAGAGAGAGAGAGAGAGAGAGAGAGAGAGAGAGAGAGAGAGAGAGAGAGAGAGAGAGAGAGGAGAGACTGTTCCAGACTGTTAAAATACTTTGACTGATTTACTCATGTTGTTCACAACTTTCACACTTTTTTCTTTCTGGCTATCAGATTGGAAATCGTGACAAAACACAAACAAACAATAAAAACCTCTTCTTCCTTTATCTGCATACAGAGAGCACGTAAACAAACGGCGCACTGACGGACACATGAAGAAATAGGGTGGGCATCAAACTGTTTTGTGAAATCTGTTTTATTGAAAAGGAAAAAACCCCACTGAGCTTACTATCTCAACACCCACGCACGGCACAGGCACCGCCACGTCCATTCTAAGCCTGGGATAAAAACCAATTCTGCCCTTCCTCCCAACATGCAAAGTGCGCCTGGGGGGGGGGGGGGGGGGGGGGGGGGGGGGGGGGGGGGATTGTTTGGTGGGTGATTGTTGGTGGTGGGTGGAGTGCAGTCCAACTGACCGTTCCACATGGCAACATCGCTGTCACCTTCTTGCGGAGGCCTGAGGCGCTGGAATACCTCAATAAGAGACTCCTTAACCCCCCCCCCCCCCCCCCCCCCCCCCCCCCCCCCCATTAAAGATGGCTTCAGGGTAGATAACTGTGCCTTGTAACGCAAGCCTGGATGCTATGGGAACTTATTTTCACTCAGTCAGGTCGGTGAAAACTCCGTCCGAGTGAACCCACAGAATGAGCGTGTCATTTTCTGTGATCAATTAATGTCCACTGTTTAGGCATCGTGATGAAACATTTCTCTATATTTCAAAGAGCACACCACACGGCGGTTTTTTTTTCTCACACTAAGGATTTCCATTTAACACTTTCCTGGATTTCCATGGCTATAATCTCTCTCTCTCTCTCTCTCTCTCTCACACACACACACACACACACACACACACACACACACACACACACACCACATCAAATCAACAAACAACAGACCAAAAATCCAAAAAGCAAAGAACAGAAAGTGCACACATTGATGATCTACGTGGCATGCAGGTACTGGAACCAACGGAGTCTACACCGGTTCTCGATGACGGTTAACACGACGAACATTTAAACTCCGGTCCACCCCCCTCCCCCATCTCTCTCGTCTGGGTACCAGTCCTCCCAGTCATGTCTTCAGCTGACGGTGGTAGGACTGGTATCAGCGTTTTCACGACAGCAATGAGAACATACCCCCTGATTCCAGACAGTGCCTTAGTGTCTCCACACAATATGCTGGGAGCTGACTACACGTGGCCCTGGAGTCAACGTCATCGATGCTCACCCGACAATTACCATGGCAAAGGGGGTGGAGGAGATTCGGGTGGGGATGCCCTCAGTCAAGACTGGAAAGCTTCCTACCAGAAAACGTGTTCTTCCTCAAAATATTTCTCATTTCTTCCTCTGGGCAGTAACGCAGATATTCTCGACAGATGGTCGCGCAAACACAAGTTTCATGCAAGAGTTTAGCGCTGATGAAAGACGAACAGCGGATGAGGGAGATGATCGATACGTGCGGGGCGTGGGAAAGAACGACATAATTGTATCTCAGTTTTCTTGCCAAATTCCTCCTGGTAATGTATGCCCGAAAGAGTAGAACATTTGTTCTCCGCACATCCAAACCCCATTGAAGTGGATTTGGGGATCAAGGCTATATTTCAAACGGTCAATGGAGCCATCATTGTGTGCAGTGCATTGTCGACGAGGAAAAAGAAAGGCAGACCGTGGTAGGCCAACGACAGGGCGAGGCAAAAAGAAAGGCAGACCGTGTAGGCCAACGACAGGGCGAGGCATGATTTAGTGTTCTTGAGGCAGGAATAGCTTGAATGGCCATCACCAGTCTTTCACCTCATTTGCCCCGATCGCCTCCCTTTCACCACATTTGCCGGATCGCCTCCCTTTCACCACATTTGCCGGGATCGCCTCCCTTTCACTCATTTGCCCGATCGCCTATGAGGCATATCTGTCCTCGCCACGTAAACGTGCTCACTCCGTCCGCCAGAGGAAAGCATTCCTCTCCAACACGCTACCCCATCCCCCCCCTCCCCACCTCCCCCCACTCCCCTAACCCCGTCTACATCTCAGCCCTTCATTCGCACTCTGTCTCTGTGTCTGTCTCTCTCCATGAAATACAGAATACCACCCGCACCATCAGCATTCTTGCCATGGCTGGGGACAACACAGAATTGTGCGCACATATAATCACGTAAGTCTTGCCCTTGGGAAACGTCCAAGTCACTCGTGTCTTCAAGATGACAAACTGCTGCAGGATCTGAATCTTTAGAGGCGCCCAGGCGAATATTTGGCATTGACAGAGATCAAAAGAAAAAAAAAAAACAGTTATCTGAGACAAATAGGAGGAAGGGTAATGGGGAGGAAATGTGGGGTCAAGCCAGGATCAATTAAAAGCCGGAAATCTCACAGTTCTTCTCGCCGAGCGTGCTTGCTTTGTGCCCTGCCCAGAACCCCACAGCACCTTGGGCATATTTGGACGTCAGTCTTGACTCGCGCTTCGCAATGGCCCCCACTTGGTGATATGGAAGGTGAAGGAAGGGAGCAGTCAGTCAGTTTTTTTTTTGAGTAAATACGTGAGGAAGCAGCGGAGAAAGTAATCACACAGGTTTATAATTGCAGCCCCGATATCCTGGCATCTGCGCTGCAGTCTTTTTTTCCATTCTCCTTACCATCGTCTCCCTCTCCACCTTCCTGCTCTGCTCCCTCCTGTCCACTCTCTTCTCAGCTCATCTTTTCCAGCCAACACCTCGCTCGTTATACCCTCCCCCCTCCCTCCCCCCCCCCTCCTAGTTGTCTAGGTCTTTGTTCGGGTTTTGTGGTTTAGTCTGTTTCAGGGAGTCGATAAACACACACACAC
>JADBJO010005805.1:45000-52500 GCA_016801955.1 Conus betulinus
TGTTGGAGGATGATTTAAAAGTATGGAGGGTGACTCTAAGACACTGCTGGAAGTCCAATTGCTCGAAAGAAGAGGGTGGGGAAGGGGGGGGGGGGGGGGGGGGGCAAAATGGTTCTGATGGACAATAACTGCAGTCCCCCCCCTCCCATTCTTTAACCCCTGCTTCATTCCCCCTCCTCACACCTCCATGTACCCTTATCATTCCCGTCTATGGGTTCCAGGATGGTACGGACTGGAAGGCTGCCAACTTTGACTGGATGTACCCAGGAGTTCTCTCTATCATCCTGGACCCCACTACAACTTCGTGTGTGTGTGTGTGTGTGTGTGTGTGTGTGTGTGTGTGTGTGTGTGTGTGTGTGTGTGTGTGTGTGTGATGTGTGTGAGCTTGCATGCGTGTGTGCATGCATACATGCATGCATACATGCGTGCGTGTGTGTATATGCGTGTATGAGGTGTACACGTGTGCGCATGCTCACGCGTTTTGTACAAATATGGAAGGACATGCAGGCAATGGGAGAGCGGAAGGGAGTGCCGCCTGGTTTAACCATTTTTTTTTTGTGTTATTGGGAGCCAGTAATTACACTCTTGTGGAAAATGAATGCCGTGACTGCCTGTTTCCCCCTCTCCCCCTCCTACTCACTCCTTCATTGACCCTACACTCTTCTCCAATCCTAACCTTATAAGCCCTGCCGTTAATGAAAACAAGGTCGTCTTCTCTGCTTGTCTCCCTTTACCTCCAGTCTGCTCTCCCTGTCGCCTGTGAACTTCACTCAGTCCTCTTTACACCCCACAAAAGTGAAGGGGGAGAAACGGGCAAAACACGGTGAAAAAAAAAAAAAAAAAAAAAACACATCTGCAACTGCCTTGTTCTCACCCCCCCACCCCCCCCCGACCCCCCACCCTAACAGATTTCAACTCCCTCTGACCCCATCATGGCTGGGATCAGGTGACCTCTGCCATCCCCTGCTAGATGACGGAGCTTCAAGATGTCACCAGCCTCGGCACTGCAATCGCCATTCTTCGTAGTGCGTCGTACAATTACGCCATCATCCCGAGAGAGGTCATGCGGAGGTTGATTCGCTTTTTTGACCTCCGGGAGGGGGAGAGTGTCTCCAAGTTGGGAATGACTTTTTGAATTGTCTGCCTCTTGAACAAACAAGCCCGATACTTTGTGGAGAAGAAGGAGCTTCGTTCTGACAACCAAATCCATTTTTGGGGGGGATGAGGGGTAGGATGAGGGGTCGTAGAGGGGGGGGGGGGGGGAGAAGAGAGGGAGGGAAGAGTCGAAGAGTTAGGAGAAGGGCGGAAGGGTGGAAGGCGAGGAAGGTTTTTGTCATTTCAAATCCACGCATTTTTGTCATTCAGAGAGAGAGCATTGGTCTTGAGAGAGAGAGAGAGAGAGAGAGAGAGAGAGAGAGAGAGAGAGAGAGAGAGAGAGAGAGAGAGAGATATGGATGGATGGAGGGAGGGAGGGAGTGACTGAAGATCTAGTTGCTTTTTTTCGTGTGTAATCTGCATAATATTCACGGTAATAAAAAGTACGGCACACCTGCTGATGAGTTGGGTTGTTGCTGCTTTCCCGATCTGTCTGTCCCAATCTTATTCTGCACTGTTCCTGGCAATGTGGACTTCCAAGACAAAAACATTTACTTTCCCTTCCTTCCCCACCCCTCCCCTCCCACGAATCGGGCCTCGGAAAGAAGGGTTTGATTCGACTGGAGTCAACAGAGCCTACGTTGTGCGCTTTAACTGCTGGCTGGTCGAAGAGAAGCGCGCAGCAGATCGTGGCAAGGCCACACAGGGGGCGAGGCACAGTGTAACGAGCGTGAATGTCCTTCGTCAAAATTCACTTTCAATATTTACCATGTTATGCGACTTATCTTTACTCTCGCTGAACGACCATCCTAAATGTGCAACAGTGTCCTGGGAAGGTAAAACATTTACAATTCCTACCATCTCCTTCCTCCGTTCCCTTCCCTTACAATCCTCTTCTGGTCTCTGCTCTCTCTCTCTCTCTCTCTCTCTCTCTCTCTCTCTCTCTCTCTCTCTCTCCTCCATGAATTCCTGGGCATTATCAGTATTTTCACCATGGGGCTGGGGATATGTGGAATTGTTCACACATATAATCCCTTAAGTTTTGGCTCCTCGGAAACACCCAAGTTAATCACATTTTCAGACGGGCAAACTACCACAGGGCCTGGCTCTCTGCTAGTGGGGCGGGTGGGAAGAAGGGTATGTTTTGCATGGAGAGGCATGAAGAAGAGGAAAAAGAGTATCTTAGGCAAAAATATAAGAGGAGTGGTGTCGGGGTCAGTCAAAGCGAGATTAATGAAGTGCCAGGAGAGCTCAAGACCTTCCTACAGAACATGCTGGCTTTGTGCCCTGTCCAGAACCCGGCGTCGCCTTGGGCATGTTTTGAGGTCAGTCTGGACTTGCTCCTCACAACGTCCTCCCCATGGGGCCATGACAATATATGCGGAAATCATGCCCTGTCTTACTAGAGGATGACCCGAAGCGGCCGATCATGGCGCGTATTTCCGTAAAAAAAAAAAAAAAGCAAGAAGGAAGAGCCGTGTAATACCCTTTCTTGGCCAGTTACTCTACTAGTTCACAAAACTAGCTCCTACACACACACACATACACACACACACACACACACACACACACACACACACACACACACACACAGAGCGCGCACACACAAACACACACACAGACACACACACACACCACACACACACACACACACAAACACACTCTCTCTCATTTTAGTTCATCTTTTATCCTGTATGTAAACACACACACACACACACACACACACACACACACACACACACACACACACACACACACATTTTAGTAGAACTTTATCCTGTATGTATATACTATCTTTATTACATTGCAGACACTAGTCATGGTGAGGTAAGGTAAGGGAATGAGGTAAGGTAAGGGAAGGTAAAGTTGCTTATAGCCCAGCCGACCGCAAGGGCCACATCAGGGCTGTCACCACGTTAAAATCAACTTACAAGTCATAACCCCCCCCCCACACCCCCCGCCCCCCTGCCCCCACCTTTCACACATCTGGTGAGGAACGAATGTAAAAAACGTGTGTGCTTATTTATTAAAGTATAATCCTTTGGATAGTGAACCCTCCTCCCCCCCCCCCCCCCCCCCCCCCCCCCCCCCCCGTCCCCCATTAGACTACCGTGGATCTGAACATGCATTATGCAAACATGGCTTTAAAACGCATTAATTCGCTCGGCTTAATTTCGCTTCCCTTTCATTTATTTATGCATTTTTTTAAATGGTGCGGGTTTCTAAATGTTTTGTTCGAAATCTCTGACCTCTTCCGCTGTTGCAAAGTGCAATTAGCGAACCGGACCCAAATGAGAGCTGATCTCTATGACGCTAATTACAAGCACGTGCCAGGCAGGCAGAATTTTCCAGCTTCGCCCTCACGGGCTAGTAAATCAGGGAAATGCGTTTCCTCGTCAGAAAAAGAACATTAAAAGCTGAGGTAAAGGGGGCGCGAAAAGTGAACCGGGGGACACACAGCATTAAAGCAAATTTCACTCAGACTGGGCATTTCCGAAGGAAGCCAGATCGTTGGAGAGAATGCGTCATTGCCTATGATTAGGGTAAAAAACAAATCCAGCCCCGAAGTGCAATAGAACGAGCATGTGTGAGATTATCATCCCCATTCTCTCTCTCTCTCTCTCTCTGTTTCAGTTTCTGTCTCTCTCTCTCTCTGTTTCAGTCTCTTTCTCTCTCTGTTTCAGTCTCTCTCTCTCTCTCTCTCTCTCTCTCTCTCTCTCTCATTTTATTCAAGTTCTTCCTTCCTCCAAAGCATAATTCAAATATGCCGAGTGTTTGATTAATCTTGCCAGGGCCGTTTGGAGTCGTTGTCTTATTTCTGGTCAAGCATTATGTGACCAGCTTCGTTGTCATGGTCAGTGGTGGCGGTCGTGGTTGTGGGTCATGGTGGTCATGCTGGTAGAGGTGGAGGAGGTGGTGGTGGTGGTTGTCAGGTACTGTGATGGAGGTGTGTGGTTTTACTGTGTGTACAGCTTCAAGGCTGATGACCTACAGACCGCCAAGGCAGTGAACAAACTCTCCAGGTCTATGACAAACAGCACCGAGGAAAACCAAAGCCCAGTACACTCTCCCCGCCACCTCAGCCTTTCCTGAACTGCGTCAAGGTATCCATGTATCGCTGGGTGGACAGAGGGGTTTTCTAGCCAAGGAAAAGAAAGAGCAGACCCACGAGAGATTCAAACGCACAACCACGAGGTCCCAAGACTATTTTCCAGAATCAACTGATGGCAGGGGCCCTTTGCGTGTAAGCGGGCATGCAAACGACTGTAGCCGTTGCTCTACCAGAGGAACTGACAGTAAACTCTATTAGCTGCATTCAGAGCTGATTTATTTTCTGGCAATTCTGAGAAATCAAAGACACAGACCACTTTACAATGCAGGCTGCAGTCTTTCTGACCCCTTCTCACCATCCAAAGAAGGAGCGTCATTGTATTGAAAAACGCTTCTGCTAAAAAGCAAGGATGTGCTGGACACCGCGTTCCAGCAAGAGAAAACAGCAGTGTAAAGATACAATGTCTCTCTGTGCTATCTCTGAGGAGTCGTGGTGGACTTTCTATGTGGGAGGAGCGAGGTGAAGGGGGTGAAGGGAGTGGGGGAGAAGAGGAGGACTGTTGTTTGGGGTATCTTTTTTTTGTTCTCGTTGAACCATTATCGAGATGTGCATTTAATCCAGCTCGAGAACGTTCTGCTTAAAAAAAAAAAAACCCACTCCATTTATTATACAACTGTTCAAAACAGGTCCATTCCTTAAAACTGCGCTTCATGAAGAAAAATAAACAGAACCAGGCAAGAATCGATTTATTTCATTCTCTGTTACCTCTATGGTAAATTATCATTCTAACATGAATTTGATTCCAACGGCGGTTTTCAAATAGAAAACACTTTTGTTAATTAAACTACACACACACACACACACACACACACACACACACACACACACACACGGAGCAGACAAAAAACAAAATGAAATAATTCAAAGGGAGATCTCAATGCACGTCTAGAAAGATGGAAGGGGAAGGAAGGGGGAAACGGTAGTGGTGGTGGTAATGGGAGGGGGTGGGGGTCGATTAATTTTGTGGGAGTTGGAGGATGACTGAAGAATATGAAGGATGTGTCCCAAGCACTGCTGGGAAACTTCGATTGCTGGAAAGGGTAGAGGTGGCGGGTGGGGGGGGGGGGGGTCGTTCTGATGAACTGTTACTGCAGTCCACCTCCATCCTTCCATTCTCCTCTAACACCCCTCCCCGTCCTACTTCCATGTACTCTGATAATTCCGGTCTGTGAGCAGCCAGGGACTTGGGTTTGAGGACGGTGCGGACTGGAAGGCAGCCACTATGATTGACTTTAAACTGGTAGTCCTCGGCATCATCCCAAAGTCCACTAAACATTCTTTGTGTGCGTGTGTGTGTGTGTGTGTGTGTGTGTGTGTGTGTGTGTGTGTGTGTGTGTGTGGTGTGTGCGCATGTATGTATGAGTGTGGTGTGTGTGCGTGTGTGTGTGTGTGTGTATGTGTGTGTGTGTGTGCGTGTGCGTGTGCGTGTGTGGTGTGTGTGTGTGTGTGTGTGAGAGTGTGAGAGAGAGAGAGAGAGAGAGAGAGAGAGAGAGAGAGAGAGAGTAAGAGAGAGAGAGAGAGAGAGAGAGAGAGAGAGAGAGTGTGGGAGAGAGAGAGAGTAAGCGCGTGTGTGTACGTGTGTATGCTCGCATGTGTGCAAACGTGCCTATCGAGGATGAGGTGGAAGAAATATGCAGGTATGATGGGGGGGGGGGGGGGGGGGGTCGCCAGATTAATCTTGTGCCACAACGTCAACAATAACACTCCTGTGGAAAATTAATGCCTTGACTGCCTGTTACCCCCCTCCCCCTATTCCTCATTGGCTCCGAGTTCCTTTCCTACCCTAACCTTGTAAGCCCTGCCGTTAATTAAAACCAAGGCCTCTTTCTCTGCTTGTCTCCCTTTACCTCCAGTCTGCTCGCCGCTATCGTCTGTGAGCTTCACTCAGTCCTCTCTACACCCTAGGGCAAGGGAGGAAAGAGACAGGAAGAAACAACGTGACCAAAAAAAAAAAAAAAATCATCTGCAACCGCCTTGTTCTCATCCCCCCTCCCCCTCCGCCAGCCCCGTCTCTAACAGATTTCATCTCCCTCTGACCCCATCATAGCTGGCATCAGCTGACCTCTGCCATCCCCTGCTAGATGACGGAGCTTCAAGATGTCACCAGCCTCAGCACTGCAATCGCATTCTTCGTAGTGCGTCGTACAATTACGCCATCATCCCGAGAGAGGTCATGCGGAGGTTGATTCGCTTTTTGACCTCCGGGAGGGGGAGAGTGTCTCAAAGTTGGGAATGACTTTTTGAATTGTCTGCCTCTTGAACAACAAGCCCGATACTTTGTGGAGAAGAAGGAGCTTCGTTCTGACAACCAAATCCATATTGGGGGAAGGGTAGGATGAGGAGGGGAGGGGGAGGGGGGGGGGGGGAGAGAAGAGGGAAGAGTCGAAGAGTTAGGAGAAGGGTGGAAAGGGTGGAAGGCGATGATTTTGTCATTTCAAATCAACGCATTGGTCTTGATACAGAGAGAGAGAGAGAGAGAGAGAGAGGGAGGGAGGGAGGGAGTGACTGAAGATCTAGATGCTTTTTTCCCGTGTGTAATCTGCATAATATTCACGGTAATAAAAAAGTACAGCAAACCTGCTGATGAGTTGGGTTGTTGCTGCTTTCCGATCTGTCTGTCCCAATCTTATTTCTGCACTGTTCCTGGCAATGTGGACTTCCAAGACAAAAACATTTACTTTCCCTTCCTTTACCACCCCTCCCCTCCCACGAATCGGGCCTCGGAAGAAAGGGTTTGATTCGACTGGAGTCAACAGAGCCTACGTTGTGCGCCTTTAACTGCCGGCTGGTCGAAGAGAATTGCGCAGCAGATCGTGGCAAGGCCCACACAGGGGGCGAGAGGCACAGTGTCATGAGCGTGAATGTCCTTCGTCATTCACTTTCAATGTTTACCATGTCATGCGACTTATCTTTACTCGCTGAACGACCATCCTAAATGTGCAACAGTGTCCTGGGAAGGTAAAACATTTACAATTCCTACCCCCTCCTTCTTCCGTTCCCTTCCCTTACAATCCTCTTCTCTGGTCTCTGCTTCTCTCTCTCTCTCTCTCTCTCTCTCTCTCTCTCTCTCTCTCTCTCTCTCTCTCTCTCCTCCATGAATTCCTGGGCATTATCAGTATTTTCACCATGGGGCTGGGGATATGTGGAATTGTTCACACATATAATCCCTTAAGTTTTGGCTCCTCGGAAACACCCAAGTTAATCACATTTTCAGACGGGCAAACTACCACAGGGCCTGGCTCTCTGCTAGTGGGGCGGGTGGGAAGAAGGGTATGTTTGGCATGGAGAGGCAT
>JADBJO010005805.1:60000-62500 GCA_016801955.1 Conus betulinus
AGTACTCCCACTATTCGATACTCCCTCCGTCCGTCGTTGTGAATCTACAACATGATCGCGTGACATAACCAAGAGATAATCCTTCCCTGCATTCACTGCGCCATGGAGCCGTCTCGAAAACGTAACATGGGCTGTCTAGCCAGCAAAGGGCCGCAACTCTCCGACAGCAAGTGTCGACAGGATGGGCAGCGTATGGATACTCCTTCCGCTTGGTACCCCCCTGACTCGATACTCCCCCCGCTCCCCCCACCCCCCCCCCCTGCTCAATACTGCCACTATTCGATACCCCCCCCCCCGTCCCAATATTCCCCTGTTCAGTTTTCCCCCCTGCTCGATACTCCCCCCGTCCACAACAGAATGCAGGTCTGTTCGGAGGATGGAAGGGGGAGTGTCAAGCAAGGGATCTATAGGGACGGGAGAACATTGAACTAAACCCGATAGGAAGAGTACTGTAGGTTGGTTGGTTGTGCTTCTCTGTGTGCCTGTCGAATAGTAGATCACAGCTGATCTTACTACGTACGACTCACATTAGAGTAATGTGTATTACCAGTCTTCAACTAGCTGAAGGTGGCCAGCTGAGGAAGAAGAAGAAGTAGTTACTGTACATCAAGTACCATACTATTCTCTATGTGCACTGATGACGTTGGCTAGCTTCACAAAGCATTTAGAAGAACATGGTATTCGATCAGCACTGAGAACAGACACCCACAGTAACCTGGAACTTTGATGCCGTTCCAGCCTGTCGTGCACACCAACATTCCTAATCCAAGGTTTCTGTCGGTAGTTCTTTTCAGAAGGCAAGAGCTATGGGCAGCATGGGGAGTCAAAGTTTAAACTGGGTGATGAACAATATGCAGCACTATATCAAAAGCAGGAATGGTGAACAATGTGCAGCACTATATCAAAAGCAGGAATGGTGAACAATGTGCAGCACTATATCAAAAGCAGGAATGGTGAACAATGTGCAGCACTATATCAAAAGCAGGAATGGTGAACAATATGCAGCACTATATCAAAAGCAGGAATGGTGAACAATGTGCAACACCATATCAAAAGCAGGAATGGTGAACAACATGCAGCACTATATCAAAAGCAGGAATGGTGAACAATATGCAGCACTATATCAAAAGCAGGAATGGTGAACAATATGCAGCACTATATCAAAAGCAGGAATGCGACAGACGGAGGGAAATGCTGCTGCAAAACGAGCACCATTCAGAAATGGCACAGCGCGCAACGATTTCTTTTCCTTCCCCACTTCCCTCCCTTTCGCGTACGACACTTCTTCCCGCGCAAGATCAAAATCAGTTAAGTTGCAGAAAATACTGAGATTGCGAAAAAAAAATAGCAACAGAACACAGAACTGTCAACTTACATAAATCGGGTTTCATATTCAACGGGAAAACGATTGTACTGTCTGTTTCGCATGTAGGGTAACGAAAAGAAAATTCCCGGTACACAGTACTTCTGAAAACACTCACATCACGGGCAACACTATTTTTTCTTCTTATCAAATAAAACTTTAAACATTCCGGCATGTTCAACTTAAAACAAAAAAAAAAAGCAAACAAGACCACACACACACACGCACGCACACGCACACGCACAATCTGAAAACGAACGAACAGAAAGCGTGTACCACGATGACAGTTTCCCTGACAAGGACAATGGATAGGCACTTACCTTATTAACGCCATTTTCTAGGTGTACAGTGGTCTGAAGTCCTGTCCACGCAGTCATGACACGACAGTCAGGTTCCCAGCGTCTTGCTGTACTTACCCTAGCAGACACACGCCGTCGTTCAGCCCCGCTGACATAACCACACATAGACCCAGAAGACCCAGCCAATCCAGAGAGATGTCAAACAATATCCGTGCACGGACACGCTTGCGATGCCGAAGGACTTGTGAGTGAGTGACGCACGGATGGAGCTCATTCGGTCGAGCTTGACGGAAGTGCACCTCGCTTGAGAAGTGTTCACCGACGGGACGGTAAACAAGCAGTCCAATTCCGGCACTACGACAGCTACGCTCATGCAGGACAGGTCTTCCGATTTTGTTGCTGGTTCCGGAGCAACGTCGTACTCGGGGTGCCAGTGGCAGACCAGTGCCGGGGCATCCAGTTCATAGGAGGCAGTTTCGACATAGCACTGCGACAGAACTGAACAGCCGTACACAGTTTTGACGGCTTTCACAATAATACTTTCTGCTAGATGCGGGGAGGCTGGTGGTTCTGAGAGGATGATATGCTCGGACTAGGAGTGAGGGCTTGGCAAAAATCCTGACATGATTTCCAAGCCAGTGTCTGGACTGACCTGGTGAGGTTGAGTGCATGTACATGGATGTGCAAGTACTTAACGTATGAATAAACGAACACTCCAAAGAGTTGGGTGAGCACGTCAGGTTGTTCGAAAGGACCAGTCTTTGGTCCGAAAAAGGGGTCTTGTGAAAGAATCATTGGTTCAGAAGAGGCATCTGTCAGTCTTGTGCATGTAGGGTAA
>JADBJO010005805.1:67500-72500 GCA_016801955.1 Conus betulinus
ATTGTATTCAGCACATTTCTAGTGCTGAGTGTGTGTCTTTGCTACATGTATGTACTGGGCATTTGAGCATTCTGTGCTGGCCTTACCAGACAAGGGTTGGCTGTTCCCTGTATATGCACAAATAACCTTTTACATTTTCCAAAGATTTTACTCGAACGCTCAGCTTTAAGTTAAGTTTACATTTGGTTGGTTGTAAATACGTCGAGTGAAAAGAAGTAGTATTAGTCGGAAACTGGAATCGTTTGCCAGTAAATGCATTCTATCAATGATTTTCTATAGGATTTCGAGGAAACATGTAAACAGTCAATTTCCGAGAAAATAAAGCCGGTTAGGGAATTTTAGACGCAGTGTGAAGTGAGAGAGAGAGAGAGAGAGAGAGAGAGAGAGAGAGAGAGAGAGAGAGAGAGAGAGAGAGAGAGATTTTTTCATCGTATCAGGGAAAAGGGAATCTCAAAACAGCAAACAAACAAAAATGTAAGCAGGGAACAGGGAATCAAGAGGGAGGAAAAGAAGGGGAATAAACTGAAAATAAGGGGATTGAGAGAGAGAGAGAGAGAGAGAGAGAGAGAGAGAGAGAGAGAGAGAGAGAGAGAGAGATGTTTTTTTTTTATCGTATCAGGGAAAAGAGAATCTCAAAACAGCAAAGAAACAAACAAAAATGTAAGCAGGAAACAGGGAATTAAGAAGAAGAAAAAGAACGGGTATAAACTGTAAATAAGAATGGAAAAAAGAAAGGAAAGAAAGAAAGAAAAGAAAGAAAAAGGAAAATTACATTATTTCCTTTTTATATGGAAACAAAAGACAGAAAGAAAAGACTACCGACAAGAAAGAAAGAAAGAAAAAAACCAACATAAACATTATTTCTTTATTCTTTCAAAAAAAGACAGAAAGAAAAAAAAACTTTATGTGAGGATGGCCACAACCAACATGTTAGGAGGAACAAATATTCCTAATTATACCCAGTTCAGTCAAGATTGTTGTATACCCATGCTAAATTCATACCCCCTCCCCCCCAGCCCACCGTACCCTTCATTCTCCTCTGTCTCTTTACTCCCTGGTTCTGGTTTGCACTATGCTGTCTGCGAGACGCCACATAAATCTAATCATCGGCCATCGCTTGGCGACTAGGCCGCCATTTGCATTCTGACAGCCCCTCTCGACACGCAAGCTTCCGGTCTCGTGTTGTCTCAGACACGTCGCTGAGGCGTGACGTTGACGATCCATTTCCGGATGGACATCATCATCAGGGTTTTCACTTCAAAGATTAGCAAGTTGATTTGTCGGTGGAGGAGTGGAGGAGGGGGGGGGGGAGGGGGGGGGTATGGATTGGGGGTGGAGGTGAGGAGGGAACGAGCGAAAATGGAGCAGCGAGGGGAGAGGGGAGTAGAGAAGGAGGTGGCGATGTCTGTCGCCTGCATTGTGTTAAGCTTGTATTAATCAAGTCTGAGAGTAGGGTTTGACTGGTTTTTTAACTGTCAGACCCTATTCTTTTACTCTACGAGTTTGGCTGGCTTATAATTTTTACATTGGCTATGGACCCTTCGTCTTGGATTATGGCACCTTTTGTGACGTCAAAGATGCCAATCATCTCACCATGGCATTTTTTTTCTCTGCATGTCTGAAGTTTACTTCAGAGAATGCAGTTCTGGCATGACCTACTTTTCTTCTTTAAGGGAGGAAGGCGGGGGGTAGGGGGGTGAGGAAAGGGAGATGGTGGTGAGGAAGGGAAAGGGAGTACGCAGAAGGGGAAGGGAGGAGAGAAGTGAAGAAAGAAATCAGAATTTCCTTGTTACTGAAACAAGCGTGGAGTACATTTTCTTTGCTACACTTGTAGGTGTTCTGTTTGTTTGGCAAACATTCTGAAAAAAAAAAAATCAAAAGCTTCACAAGTTTTTAAATATTCATCAAAATCGAAGACAGTAAGTTCACATGAATTTTTTATATGGACATCTTCACATTTTCTCTTAACAGAGGAAAAAAAAGCCCCCCCCCAAAAAAACAACAACAACAACAACGACAACAACAAACAACAACAAAAAAACAAACAAACAAGCAACAGCCCACCTGTATAGTTTCATAGAAATGTTCGATCGAGTCTCTTACACTGTATGGCTGACGTTAAATCCACTGTATGGAGTATAATGTTGATGCTATTATTATACGGACAATTCTGACCCATAGCCACTTTTGTTTTTGTCTATTAAAGTGTGTGTTAAATACTTTTGTCCATGGAATATGCAACTTAAGCTTATCTGAATCCCCGTCTCTCGCTGATTTTTTCAATCTCTGATCCTTTTCTGTCTGTCTGTCTGTCTGTCTCATTATCTTTTTCTATCATCCTGACTCAATTCTCTCTTAGAGTCTCTGTCTCTCTCCCACACACAACAACAAACAACAAACGCCCACCCATCCACCCACCCTAACACACACTCTCTCCCCCATTGTCTAATCTCGTTTTTCTTTAAACACTTCATGTATTTTCAAAGTTCGTATTCTTTCGGTGTTTATTAGGATACACTTTTAAAAATTTCCGTTTGTGTTGTAATTTAATTAATGCTGCATTGTTATTTTGTTAATTTAGACTGGCTCCTACCAGAGTTGAGTTTGCTGCGGACTCAGTTGGGAAGACTGGGGACCACACAGTCGAGTTTCATCCATTTAATGGATGCGTTTCTGAGAGTGTTGCTCAAATTTCCTGACAACACTGCAGGTGTCTGTATCTCTCGGGCCTGGTTGACGCCATTATGAGAGGAAGCGTAGAGTACAGCCCTGTCATGTAGTCTCAGACCGAAATGGAAATCCGTAGCATCATCATAATCATCCTCATTCTCATCGATCAGCATAAAAAAAAGGTCTCAAATTTTGTGGCCCTTCATGCCCTGCTCTCATGGTGACCTCAGTTTCGATGTCCTCTCCACGTCTGTGGCCTTGGTTTGGTTCCGTCGGGGTCACTGGTATCGGCGAGTCCATGGGGGCTGTCGTTGGACGGACGTGGTGGCGCCCTCCGGAGGGAGAGCTCACTCACGCCGGCTCCGCGACTAAGCAATTATTGTCGTCAGTAGGGGGCTTAGTAGGTGGTGTGTCCTGCGTATGTTAGATCAGAACAGGCGCCACTGAACACCACTGAAGTGACTCGGCAGCAGTGCAGTGTCTCCTCCGGTGGGTTGCCTCTTGACGACTTGACATTGACTGCTCCCTGTGGATTGCCGGTGCCGGGGGCTGCGGCGGGGCCGACCGGGCTGTGGTCTTCTTCTTCTTCTCTTCTTCTTCTTCTCTCAATCTCTCTTTCTCTGTCTGTCTGTTTGTCTGTCTGTCTCACTCACTCTGTCCTGTCTCAACAAGATCTCCTTTTCTTTTTGTCTCGCTATACGGCTCTCTTTCTTTCTTCAACCATCTCTGTCCGTCTGTCCGTCCGCCCGTCCGTCTATCTGTCTGTCTGTCTCTGTCTGTCTGTCTCTCTCTCTCTCTCTCTCTCTCTCTCTCTCTCTCTCTTCATCTGTCTCACAGTTAAAAAAAAATCCTAACTGCACACTCTCACGGTAACCATGTCGCTTGCAGACAGACAGCATAATCAGTCAGCGTGGCAGCTACCGTCTTCCGATGACGTCACAGAGAAGTTTCATCACCACCACACCTCCTCCCCACTCCCTCCACCACGTCTTCGCCCTTTGTATCCTTACCCTCTCGGTCTTTTACCCCAACATGCCAGCTGGACAACGTTTTTGTTTTGATGTGAACACAGCGCAGGCTTCCAAGGGTGGTGCAGGATTCCTCCCAGCGGATCGGTCCGGCAGTTTGAGGACAAGACTTCTCTGGGTCCCACAGGTACCCCCGGGCGTATCTTTTGCTTTTTTTTCTCGATGATGGCACCGAGAACGTGTTTTCTGGTCCCAGACAGTCGCACGGTGCTTTCTGGGAAATGACCCAATATAGCTGCAGAACTGACGCCGTCAGTACTTATCTATCAGTTTTCGTAAGCATCGGGATGCACGAGGAGTAGATCAAATCTGAGAGCGTCGGAACAGCAGTCCTATCTCCTTGTGAAACTGAAGGGGGACAGCTTACAATGAATGCCAGTCTCTTCCGTATGGCATCATACAGAATTGGCTCCGGAATTAGTAGTGCCAAGGCCACGTCCCTGATCAGAGACAGTCAGCACCAAGGAAAGATGAATAGCGAAGCAAGGGAGACGATCCATAGAAGCTGGTGGTGGGAGGGAAAGCCAGAATTTGCCCACCCCCTTCCCTCCCCTTTTCTACTTCCGGGACCCTTTCTGTAATTTGGCCTCCCCGAGACAAGCAAATTTGCTTTCCTCAACCTTATCCTCATCCGTGGCTCTCCCTGTTCTCACCTCTCCACCTCTCCCAAGTGGACCGGAGGAGAAAGGCATTATTCAATCGAAGCCAATGGAACCGGCGCTGTGTGCCATGAGATGTTGGCCGGGCAAAGACAAGCACGCGCCAGCCCGTGGCGGGGGCTGAAGGCAGGGGCGATGCACGGTGTAATGAGCGGGAATGTCGTTTCTGAACAGTCATCGCCAGACGCTAACGACATTTGTCGAGTTGCCTCCCCTTGTGGCTTGTCTTTCCTCGCCAGACGGCCGTCCTCAACGTCAGCCAGCGTTCTGGGAATGGAACCCTCCACCATACAATACCCATACCTACACCCGATTCCCTTTTTGAATCCCCTCTGGGATCCCCCCCCCCCCCCCCCCCCCCTGCCATTATAACCTAGTTCTGGCTCTGCCTTTGACCGCTCTCGGTGATTTCAGTGGCATTACTGGCATCATCATCAATATTCTCAAGCACGGCTGGCGAGAATGTGGAATTGTGCACACGTACAATCCCGTAAGTTTTACCTCCACGAGACTACCAGTCGATCGTGTCTTCTGAAGAAATTACTTCGGGGCTCGGGTCTCTTTCGGAGACCAGGCAAATATTTAGCATCAACGGGGGGCATGGGAAGAACAGTTGTCTCGAGCAAATAAGGGCAAGGGAAAG
>JADBJO010005805.1:77500-85000 GCA_016801955.1 Conus betulinus
TCTGAATAAACACTACTTCAAGGTATTAGCACGATATCCTTGTAGGGTATATTTTTTTAATAATTGTATCAAATGTATTTTTCCCCAGATGTTTCTTTCATGATTATGTTTTTTTTTTTTTATTATTATTCCTTATTCAGAATACATTCACACTGCATGTTCTTTCTTTCATATATTCACGCACGCACACACACACGCACACACACACACACACACACACACACACACACACACACACACACACACACACACAGAGAGAGAGAGAGAGAGAGAGAGAGAGAGAGAGAGAGAGAGAAGAGAGAGAGAAAAAGTCTTATGATCTGGAGACGATTCTTTGGCAACTGTGAAGCTTTGTGTGTGTGTGTGTGTGTGTGTGTGTGTGTGTGTGTGTGTGTGTGTGTGTGTGTGTGTGTGGTGTGTGTGTGTGCATGTGCGTGTATGAGTGTGTGCATGTGTGTGTGTGTGTGTGTGAGAGAGAGAGAGAGAGAGAGAGAGAGAGAGAGAGAGAGAGAGAGAGAGAGAGAGGAGGAGGAGGAGGAGGAGGAGAGGAGAAGAAGAAGAAGAAGAAGAAGAAGAAGAAGAAACCATCACCCAAATGGGAAAAACACCTTTTATAGACAAGTTTATTGCTTAGAGAAGAAGAGAAGAAGAAGAAGAAGAAGAAGAAGAAGAAGAAGAAAGAAAAAGAACCATCACCCAAATGGGAAAAAAAACATTTATAGACACGTTTATTATTTTGTGCATCAACGAAAAACGTGTAATAACATCAGCAATGCAAAGAATATGTTAGAGAGAGAGAGAGAGAGAGAGAGAGAGAGAGAGAGAGAGAGAGAGAGAGAGAGAGAGAGAGAGAGAGAGAGAGAGAGAGGGTGGGTACAAGCGGTCTTGCGAGGCTGTTTTCCCTCAAAATCAGTGAGCCGACTCCGTCCTCTCAGCTAGACAGGTGAACGCTCGGGTGCCCACACGCATACATAATCACGACCTAGACACCTCCCACACTGTTTCTGAATTTTCAGCCAAGGTCAGCCGAGCCTGTCAGGAGAAAGTCTAGCGTGGACGTGGGGGCGGATGGGGAAAGGGAGTTGGAGGTGGGAGAAGGGGTGGAGGTGGGTTTGGGATGTGGAGGAAAGATTGAAATTTGATCCCTTGCTGGGTGAACATCGTCTTAAGTGCGTTGTTTTTGTTTGCTTTTGCTCGTGTTTTGGTTAGCCATGTCTTGGAGTGGAAGAATACTTAGGGGACTTCTCTCCCCTCACTTCCTCCCTTTGAACTCCTAGTGTGGATCACAGTGACTCTGACGCAACAATATCTTTAGATTTTTTTTGGTTTCCGCCTATTTTTTACTTTTCATCAGCCAAATCTAATCAACACCGTCTCCAGCGAATGTATTCTGGTGAAACCAGCACAAGCACTCACACAGGGCGCTATAGGAGAATGGTTCATAATTCAGATGGAGTTCGTCAGGGACGCCTTCTGTCTCCCACACTTTTTACTCAGTGACGGATGACTTTGAACACCGTGTCAGCGCAGCCAGCACTGGAGTAAGAACCGCCATGACCGTTCACTTGGCAGGTGACATCGATGGCCAAGCAAGAAACAGGAAGTATGACATTGACGGCCAAGCAGGAAACAGGAAACTAGCCTAGCTTGTCAAAAAGACCGGAGGAAACATTAACAAGATGTGGCTTGGACATCAGCGTTGAGAAGACCAAGTAGGTGGCCGGCCGCAATAGCACCATCTTAATCTTTTTCCTTTTTTCTGTATTTCTGCTAAATGGCGAGACTAGTGTTGTAGGCCAAGTCCGCTTAGGCTCTACCTCAGAGTCGTTGTCAGTGCCCACAGCTTCCCCCTCAGGTCCACTGCACTGGGTGTCGGAGGGTGTCAACGGTGGGACAGGGCTGGAGAACGTGGGCTGACCCGTCTGTGGACCACTGCCACATGGGCACTCATCCGTGCGAGAGATAATCAGTCTGAAGAGATGTGACAAGAGCCATAAAACAGAAAGAATGGAAAACCAAAGGCAAGGTTGTACACAGGTGGAGGAAGGGGTGACAACAGACATGGGTGGATGGTGGAGAGGGGGGTGTGGGGTGTGGGATGTTAGCAGAACTAGTCCCTTGATGAGACCAATTAAGGTCAAGATTATCTCCCATCAGCACCAGCCAGTTCTGTCCTCAACTATCCTCAACCCCCCACCCCATCCCCCCCTCCTCTTCCTCTGCATTCCATGGTCCCTGGTCTGCTCTGCTCTCTTCTCAATTCACGTGACATATATACAAATCTAATCATCGCCAAGCGTTCGGCGACTCCCTTAATGGCGGGATAGAAAACGGTCATACACACAGAAGTCCACTCCATTTGTTGGGTAGCTGAGATCAACCCTTGCCTGTCTATACAGGGAGGTCCGCAGGAGTTTCAGCCTGCGTACGCAGAAGAAGAGAAGAGGAGAAGTTCGGCGACTCGCGCCGCCATTTGCATTCTGACAGCTCCGCTCGACACGCGAGCTTCCGGTCTCGTGTTGTCTCAGACACGTCGCTGAGGCGTGACGTTGACGATACCTTTCCGGTCGACGTCATCCGGGTTTCCCTCCAGAGGTTAGCAGTTTTGATGAGCTGTCGTCGGGGAAGGGTTGGGGGGGGGCGGGTGGGGTGGGGTGGGGGGGGGTGGCGGGAACTGGACAAGGATTGAGAGGGAAAAGTTTGGGGGGTGGTGGAGAGAGAGAGAGAGAGAGAGAGAGAGAGAGAGAGAGAGAGAGAGAGAGAGAGAGAGAGAGAGAGAGAGAGAGAGAGAGAGAGAGATTGCCAGATATTTCAAATACTATGCTTGTCTCTGTAGGAACTCTGATTGTACGATCGATGATCATATCCAAACATTGTTCCTGTCAGTGACTTACGACTGTCACACTAGCTGCAGGCACTTTCCTCTTTATTTTTGGCTTGGTCGCTTGCAGCTTCTTTCAACAGGCTTTCCATGGTCTGCTCTGTGTATCAGAAGAAAAGGAGAATGTGGATCCTGAGTTGTATTCCTCTTGTTCACAGGCTGTTGACTCGAAGGTACGACTTTCTGCTGTTTTCTATAATTTTTTTTTTTTTCTCTGCCGCCTTTTCGGTGCTTCTTGTCACATTTAATCTTTGCTGCAGCATACTTTCTGTCTCTGTCTCTCCCATCTCCATTCTCACCCCAACCAAAACAACTCTGTTTCTTTGTCTGTCTGTCTCTTCCTTTACCTCTGTCTGTCTGTCTGTCTCTCTGTCAGTATCTATCTCTATTTGAGTGATTCAGCCAGACAAACCCAAATTCATTCTGAGACAAAAGCTGAAAATAATTAAAACTCTATGTTACCACCCAAATGTAAAGCAAATAATTCGAAATAGGATCTTTTGTCATTAATAAAAAAAAATCCCATTAATGAAAGAAGACTGTTCTTCAGTAATAAAAATAATACTTTTCATCGACACATAATAATATCTCTCAGCCATTTTATAAAATCGTGATGTCTCCATAAACTAATTAAACCAGAGTCTAGAATAAGGCGTTTATAGGAATAATTTCAGATAGTTTATAGAAGTTTAGATTAAGGAATGCTCGTTTTGTCCAGCCTTCTAACATGCCAACCTTTCCCACAAAGCAGGGGCGTGACTACACACACACACACACACACACACACACACACACACACACACACACACACACACACACACACAGACAGATAGACGGATTGACAGAAACAGACACATCTTTCATATCTTAAATGATCTACCTGCAAAGCAAACTTCGACTGATGTTCGCAGCTTGAAGTCAGAGCAGAACGTTCTTCACCCAGCAGACGGGAAAATCTGATTACAAACTTTTTTTTTCTCCACTCGGGCACAACAAAGACAATTAGGCACAGGGAGGGGGGAGGGGCGGTGTGGATGAAGGGTGACAAGGGGTACTCCTTCTGGTTGGATGTGTTCGTCTCATGTCCTGTGTTTTCTCTGTGGCATTACTCTCCTGCCTGTCATTCCGGCTCCTCGGCCACACACAGCCACACACACAGGCTCATCTAGCCACAGGCTCAGTGCTGGCCGTCTACAGGATGCTCTATGAGGGGGTTAACTTTATCTTTGAAGTATGTCCCAAAAAAAAAAAAAAATGTTGAGCTGATAAAACACTGCAACGCACGCGGATGCACACACGCATACCCGTACATGGCCTGGCCCCCGCCCTCATTCCCCTCCTCATTTACACCAAATTTTCCAAATCAGAGTTAAAAGTTGTTTGCGATTATGTGAAGCAGAACATTCCATTTCACACAATGTAGAGGGTCAACGGTCTATCAGTTTCTTGTGATGGCAATGGAGATCCCCTTGTTTATATTTTTGAACTTGCATAGTACAGAACAATGCTGTATAATGTAAGACCGTTGTTTGTGGACGTTTTGTTTCTTAAAATGAAAAAAAAAACAGTCCACAGTTCTTTTAAGGTGAACTGAGAAGAATGATTGTGCAGTTTTTTTAAGAATTATTTCCAGAAAGTATGGTTTATACTCATAAATAAACAATATATATATATATATATATATATATAGATGTACACATCTTCATGTACATTTTTATTACACACACTCACACACACATACATATATGTGTGTGTGTGTGTATATGTGTGTGTGTGTGTGTGTGTGTGTGTGTGTGTGTGTGTATGTGTGTGTGTGTGTGTGTGTGTGTGTGTGTGTGTGATAAAAAGGTATTTGAATGGATTGATAAATAAATAGATGAGTAAATGAATGAATGATTAAATAAAAGTGCAACTACGAGGCACATTTGCTGTATGAATATTCTTAATAATGAAACGCTTTCCATTTGGTCCTTCAAAACATCATTTCTTCCCCCTATTTCTCCTCACCGAATCTCTGCTCTGTCCACAGAGAACTCTGCATCCCATGGGGGCAGACCATATCTGCATTTTAATGACAACACTCAGAACGTGACTCCTGGTCCGACAGACTCAGTCTGGCTCTACAGGGGATGCTGGGGGGAAAACCCAGTTTGGTTCCAGAACAAACCTCATCATTGCATGTCCATCCGATGCCAGACACCGGGGACTGGAACAGGCCCCTGCCAAGATCTGAAAACTTCTGACAACTCTGTCTTTGAGTGAAAAAGCAGCGACTCGGAATGGATCCACATCCTTCCTCGTCATATAATGCAGGCATTCTCCGTGACTAGTTGTGCGAGTACAAGTTCTCGGTTAGAGGCAACCGGCACTAACGAAAGATGAATAATGAGCGAAGGAGTCGATCGGTGGATCCCGTCAGTGAAAAAATAATTATTATGCTTTTTTTTACGTCTGGGATGTTCTTATAAAGTCCCCCCCCCCCCTCCCCCCCCCCCCCCCCCCCCCCCCCCAAGACAGGACCGTTTGCATGATCCCTGAGGACAGCTGGAAAAGAAAGGCTTGAATTCAATCAGCGTCAGTCGAGCAGACGCTGTGTGCGGTGCAATGGTGGCTGGGCCAAGGCAAGCACGTGCCAGCCCGCGCTGAAGGCAAAAAAGAGGGCGAGGCACGGTGTAATGAGCTGGAGTGCCGTTTGTGAACAGTCATCACTAATGACATTTGCCGAGTTGCCTCCCTTTGTGGTTTGTCTGTCCCCCACCAGACGACTCATCCTCACTGTCAGCCAGTGTCCTGGGACCGGGCTCCTTCACCACGATACCCACGCCACCCTCCCCCTTCCTGACCTTCTTCTTCTGTGACCCCTTCTTGCTTTACCCCCCCCCCCCTCCTTCACCACAACACCCACGCCACCCTCCCGCCTTCCTGACCTTCTTCTGTGACCCCTTCTTGCTTTACCCCCCCCCCCCCTCCTTCACCACAATACCCACGCCACCCTCCCCCTTTCTGACCTTCTTCTGTGACCCCTTCTTGCTTTACCTCCCCCTCCTCCTTCACCACAATACCCACGCCACCCTCCCCCTTCCTGACCTTCTTCTGTGACCCCTTCTTGCTTTTGTACACCCCCCCCCTCCTTCACCACAATACCCACGCCACCCTCCCCCTTCCTGACCTTCTTCTTGTGACCCCTTCTTGCTTTACCTCCCCCCCCCCTCCTTCACCACAATACCCACGCCACCCTCCCCCTTCCTGACCTTCTTCTGTGACCCCTTCTTGCTTTTACCCCCCCCCCTCCTTCACCACAATACCCACGCCCACCCTCCCCCTTCCTGCCCTTCTTCTGTGACCCCTTCTTGCTTTACCCCCCCCCCCCTCCTTCACCACAGTCCTCACGCCACCCTCCCTTCTTCCTGCCCTTCTTCTGTGACCCTTCTTGCTTTACCCCCCCCCCTCCTTCACCACAGTCCTCACGCCACCCTCCCTTCTTCCTGCCCTTCTTCTGTGACCCCTTCTTGCTTTAAACCCCCCCCCCCCTCCTTCACCACAGTCCTCACGCCACCCTCCCTTCTTCCTGCCCTTCTTCTGTGACCCCTTCTTGCTTTACCCCCCCCTCCTTCACCACAGTCCTCACGCCACCCTCCCTTCTTCCTGCCCTTCTTCTGTGACCCCTTCTTGCTTTGCCTCCCCTTCCCCCCTCCTCCAAGTTCGACTCCTACTGTTCTCCACCCTCTAGGAATTATCTGGCATTACCAGAATCATCATCAACATTTGACCATGGCGAGTGATAACGCCAAATTATGCAGACATACAATCCCATAAGGTTTGCCTCCTTGGACACGTCCAAGTCAATCATGTTATCAGAAAGACAAAACTACTACAGGACTTTCTTCTTGGGGGGGGGGGGGGGGGGGGGGGGGGGGGGGGGGAGGGAGAGGGGGGGGGGGGGGGGGGGGTCCAGGCAAATAACTGACATCAATAGAGAGCAAGCTGGAGAGAAAAATCGTCTTGAGCCAACAGGAGTTTGGGAAAAGGGTGAACAGGGGAGTCCCTGGTCAATGAAGCGCCATGAGATTCCCAATTCTGCCCCTGGTCCATGTTTGCTTCGTGCTGTGCGGAGGACCCACAGCACCTTGGGCATATTCAGATGTCAACCTTGACTCACCCCTAACAATGTCCCCTCCCTGGGGCTATGGAAAGTATGCAGAAAACGATCGCCTGTCTGTGGTATTCTAACTAAATGGTGGCCTGGAACGGTCGATCTTTGTGCAATAAAAAGGCAAGGGAAAAAAAAAAAAAAAAAAAAAAAAAGAGAGTCATTATGTCCTCTCACTCAGCCCTGGCACCATGTCCTTGCAAATCTTCCGATGGAGGGGAACTAACTCCAGTGGCGAAAACTTCAGGGAGTGAAAGAGTAGCGGGAGGGAGGAGCAGCCAACAGATCGTCAAGCGCGAAGAAAGAAGCAGCAGAGAAAGTCATCACGCACGTTTCTAATAGGAGCCCCGACTTCTTGGCGTCTGTGATTCTATCATCGTCGACTTTGTCCATCCCCCCCCCCCCTAATTAGTCTCTTTTCATCCAATCGTATTTCCATGCAACGCCGGGTTGTAATCCCCCAGATTTC
>JADBJO010005805.1:90000-97500 GCA_016801955.1 Conus betulinus
AAAGAACTCCTTGGATCACACCAATCGGGGTCAAGATTATCTCCCACCCACTCCCCCTCCCTCACTCCCCGCCCTGAACATCTCCCCCCCCCCCCCCCCTTCCTTCTGCTCCCTCGCGGTCTGCTCCAGCCTGCGTGTTGCTGCCCACGCGAGGTACAGATAAATCTAATCATCGCTGATCGCTCGGCGACTCGCGCCGCCATTTGCATTCTGACAGCTTCGCTCGACACGTCAGCTTCTGGTCTCGTGTTGTCTCAGACATGGCGCTGAGGCGTGACGTTGAGAATCCATTTCCGGTCGACGTCATCAGGGTTTCCCTCCAACGACAAGCAGTTTTGACGAATTGTCCAGCTGGGGGAAGAGGGGGGGGGGGGGGGGAGGGTGTCAGGGAGGAGGACTGAGAGGGAGTGGGAGAGGGAAGGGAGAGATGCCGGATATCTGAAAAGGTGTGGTTGTTCTTGTGTGTATTCTGAATGTCTGGCCAGTTCTTATCCTACCCCTGCTCCTGCCAATGACTGGTGACTGTCAGACTGGTCACATGCACTTTTGTTTTTATGTTTTGGGTCACTTGTTTCCCCCCTCAGTCTACACTGTGTACGGCATGTGTTGTATGTATAGTTCTCGTTCATGGGTGTGGGCTCTGGGTGTACTTTCTTTCTGCTGTTTCCATTCAGGACTCTCTTTTTTTTCTTTGTCATTATATGTCAAACTTTTGGTTTACTGCTGTAGCTCGCGGGTCATCTGCACTCTTTGTTCAACTGGTGGAGGGGGGGGTCACGTATGTTTCCTTGGGGATTACAGGCTACACTGGAGGAGGAGGGGGGGGGGAGCAGGGGTAGACAGGGAGGGGGGGGAGAGATTTTATGCCAGTAGGCATGTGGGTGGGAGGGATTGGGGGAGAGAGAGGAGGAAGGGGGGGAGGCAGGAGATAGGGGAGGAGGAGAGAGGGAGGGGAGGGCGGGGTGAGGGGGGGGTGTGAGAGTAGGGGGGGGGGGACGGGGGGAGGGAGGGCGGGGGGAGGGGCGGGAGGGAGAGAGAGGGGGGGGGGAGGAGAGAGAGATGTGGGGGAGGAGATGGGGACGGGGAGATGAGAGGGATAGAGAGGGAGAGGGGGGAGAGAGGAGGGGCGGAGTGGGAGGAGGAGGGGGACAGGGGAGGATGGGGGGGGGGCTCGAGGGGGGAGGTAGAGACGGAGTGGGGAGGGGACGGGGAGGCGGGGATGGAGAGAGGGAGAGAGGCGAGGGGGGGAGGCAGGGGGGGAGGAGGGGGAGGGGGGCAAGGGGTTGGGTTTGGGAGGAGGGAAGGGGAGAGGAGAGAGAGGAGGGGATGAGGGGGGGGAGGGGAGGTGGGGGAGAGAGAGGAGAGACGGAGGGGTGGAGGAGAGAGGCGAGAGAGACGGGGAGGGGGGGTTGAGAGGAGGGGGCGGGGGGGAGAGGAGGGGGAGGGCGAGAGGAGGGTGGATGGGAGGGGGGAGGAGATTGGGGAGTCGAGGCGGCGGTAGGAATGGGGGGGTAGGGGGGTGGGAGGGGGAGGGAGGTGGAGGGGGGGAGAAGAGAGGAGAAGACGAACCCGGGGAGAGAGGCGAGGCGATACGGGGAGGGGTGGGGGAGACAGGGAGAGAGGATGGGAGGGAGAGAGCGAGAGGTAGGGGAGGAGGGGGAGTGAGGGAGAGGAGAGAGAGGAGACGGAGAGAGGAGGAGAGAGGAGGATGAGAGAGGAGCAGGGAGGGGAGGGAGGAGAGGAGAAGCAGATGGGGGGAGAGAGGGGATGGTGAGGGAGGAGAGGGAGAGTATGAGTGAGGGGCGAGGGAGAGAGAGGAGAGGAGAGAGCAGGAGGGAGGGAGACGGAGAGAAGGGAGAGATAGGAGGGGGGGGAGGGGGTGAAGAGGGAGACGGGAGAGGAGGGAGAGGGAGAGAGAGAGAGAGAGAGGGGTGGGAGAGGCGAGGAGGAGGGGACGGGAGGGAGGAGGAGAGCCTGGGGAGGAGGGGGGGGAGAGGAGGAGCGGGGGAGAGAGAGAGAGGGAGAGAGAGGAGAGGAGAGGAGGGAGAGGGCGATGAGGAGAGGAGGGAGGAGGAGGGAGAGAACGGGAGGAGGTAGGAGAGGGTGAGGAGGATTGAGGCAGGGGGAGGGATGGAGGAGGGGCGAGGGGAGAGGGAGAAGAGAGACAGAGAGGGAGGGGAGGGAGGAGAGGGGAGAGAGGAGGGGGAGGAGTGAGAGGAGAGAGGAGAGGGAGAGGGAGAGAGGTGAGGAGGAGAGGAGGAGAGGAGGAAGGGGTGAGACCCGACACGAAGGAGGAGAGTGTAAGGAGTGTGGAAGAGTGAAGAGACAGATATGAGAGAGAGAGAGAAAGAGGGGGAGAAGGGAGACAACTGAGAGTTGTTTGAGAAGGGAGGGACGAAAGGGGGAGGAGAAAGAGTTGAGAGAAGAGAGAGAGAGATGAGTGCGAGAGAAAGAGAGAGAGAGAACAGGATGGGAGAGAGGGGAACAGAGAGCCAGACTCTTTACTGCACTCTGGCCCCAATAACAGGCCTGAAACCAAAACACCACACACAGACAGGCAGAGACAGACAAACAGAACAAACAGACAGACAGACACTCACACGTACTTGCACACACACACACACACACACACACACACACACCACACACACACACACACCACACACACACACAAACAAATGCACGCACGCAGCATGTACAACCCCCCCCCCCCCACCCCCCTTCACTCATGAGTGGAAGGAAGACAGACAGGACAGAGAGGAGAGAGAGGAGAGAGAGAGGAGGAGAGAGAGAGAGAGAAAGGAGAAAGACAGAGACAGACAGGACAGAGACAAGACAGAGACAGACAGACAGAGGAGACAGAGACAGACAGAGAGACAAAGGACAGAGAAAAGACGGACAGATCTTATATTTCAAATGGTCTGCTCTGGCAATGGACTTTTAATGCTGTTCGCAAACTTAAGTCGGGAGGAGAAGAACGGAGAAGAACATTCTTCACTGCCAGACTGGAAAATCCGATGAACCAACCTTGTGCTCCACTGGGGCACAGAAGGCATGGAGAAGAAAAACTGCACAGCCGGGGGGACAGAGAGGGGTATATTGAAGATGAGGGGGGGGATGGGGGGGGGGGGGGGGGGGGGGGGTGAAGGGGCACCCCTTTTAGTAGGAGTTGTCTCATCTTCTGTGCCTCTTCTGTGGCATTACTGTCATGCCACTCATCCGGCTCTCCGTCCATCACAGCCACATCCAGGCTCGTCCAGCCAAAGGCTCCGCACTCTCAGTCCTCAGTCTACTGTGTGTGAAGGGGGTTAATTCCGTCTGGTCAAGTACGTCCACATGAGAGAAGAAACAACTACAACGACTCTGCGCAGACTGCCTTGTCAAAAAGTGCAACGCGCAGGTGTTTCACACGAATACATATACATGACCTAGGCGTCCATGTCGATCTTTCCAGATCAGTTCAGTCAGTAAAATGGACACTGCGCAGGGTAAAAGGGTAAATTTCAATTTTGTGCTGGTGGAAGGGTTAACTTTCTGTCAGTGTCTCGTGGTATCTATGCAGATGTCCCTTCTCTTTTTTTTCCCTATTAGTTTCAAATACTTCGTAACAGCAAAATGTGCTTTGTTAGGCAAGACTGTATTTTGTGGGCATTTGTTTTTAAACGTTGAAAAGTAGGTTGTGGATCCTCCTTTAAAACGAAAGCGGAAACATGGTGTACGTTTTTGTAACTGATCATATCAAACTAAACATCTTAATATGTAGAACGAATGTCTACAAATAAATAAGAAAAATAATGTTGGAAATTCGCTGTATGAAAAGTACTGTCGATAAAATGCTTCCTATTCAGTCCAGCATGATAATATTTCTCTTCACCTCATATCTCCCCCTCTTTTTCCCCCAACCCCCATATTTCTATTTCTCTTCATTTCAGTCTCAGCTCTGTCCACAGAGAACTCTGCATCCCATAGGGGCAGACCATATCTGCATTTTGATGACAGCACTCAGAAGGTGACTCTTGGTCTGACAGACTCCCTCTGGCTCTACGGGGGGTGCAGGGAGAACATTTCTCTCAGACAACTCTCTTTGAGTAATGAGCAGCGATTTGGAATGGATTTCTTCTTCACTGTTATGTAACGCGGATATTCTATCTGTGCAAAAAAAAAAAAAAAAAAAAAAAAAAAAAAAAAAAAGAAAAGAAAATCAGCACAGCCAGCCTTCACTAATGGATGAAGAATAGCAGGCAAGTGAGATCATCGATGGATTCTAGTGGGTGAAGGACATGTTTATGTTTTTTTTTTTTAGCTTTCAGAGTCCTTATCACATCGTTCTCCTAAGAAAGGAGCATGTGTTCTTCACTTTAAGCGGGTCACAGGAGACAGGCTTTAATTCATTGGGAGTTAATGGAATCAATAGCTTGTGCCATGCAACGTCGATCAGGGAAAGACAAGTATGTGCCAGACCGTTGCAGGGCCAAACAGAAAGCGAGGCATGGTGTAATAGAAGGAATGTCGTTTCTCAACAATCATCACCAGTCACCAGCGACATTTGCCAGATCGCCTCCCTTTGTGGCTTGTCAGTCCTCGCCACACGACCATCCTCAGCTCCGGCCAGTGTCCTGGGAATGGACCTCTCCACCACAATGCGCACACTTATCCCACTTCCCTTCCCTCCCAAACCCCTTCTGGCCCCAGCTCTTGCTTGGCTCACTCGGCTCTGTCAATCTTACTTTCGATGAATTCTTCGGTGTTACCAACACAGTCATTAACATGCTTGTCATGGCCGGGAATGATGCGGGGCTGTGCACGTATAGTCCCATAAGTTTTGCCTCCTTGGAAGGGTCCAAGTCAGACGTGTCTTCAGAGATGCAAATCACTTCAGGCCCTATTCTCTGGGGAAGGGCAGCAGGCAAATATTTGGCATGGATGGACGATGTGGAGAGGGAAAATGTCTGTGGGAAAATAGGAAACGGGAGAGTGAACAGGGGAGTCCAAGATGAACTAAGTTCTTCTCCTGGTCCGTGATGGAATTGTGTTGTACCCCCCCCCCCCCACACACACACACTCAACCCTCTCCCAAAGCAGTTTAGGCATATTCTGAAGTCACCCTTGACTCATCCCTCAGAATGTCCTCTCCCTGGGGCTATGGAGATATGCAGAAACGATCTCCTGTCTGTGATATTCTTACTGCAGGCTGGCCAGGGATGGTCGATCGTTGTGGCGATTAAAAAGAGGCAAGAAGAAAAAGCCATTCCTCCCGCTCAGCCCAGCAGCACCATCTCCTAAAAAGAGCCCTAGACAGTGGGGAACTAATCACAGAGGTGGAATGTTCGGTGAGTGGAAAGTTTAGGGGAGGGACGAGGGGTTGGGGGAGGGACAGGCAGTCAACAGACCGTTAAGATGGGAAGAAGCAGCAGAGAAATGAATTAATCACACACGTTTCTGATAGCAGCCCCGGCGTCATGACATCTGTGGTGGCATCCTTTTTGACTTTGTCCACAGATTGTCCCAATCAGTCTGTTCACGCTCATCGTGTTTCCAGCCAACACTCAATGGTCAACATGGGTTTCAATGTTCATCTCGCTGGTTTGTTCTGTAGTCTGGTGAGGGTGAAGTTCAGTAGAATGAGGTTCCTTTTCCATGTGCTTTTCCCCCATTCACCAGGGCTTTGTCACTCCAATTTCCATCCACTCATGTATGTCACTGAAGACTTCTTTAGTCGTTTAGTGTTGCCCTTTACATTCATCAGATATCAGTTTGGTTGATTAATTTCCGATTCATTTGAAAGAGGAGGGAATGATTTAGATTTTATAATTAATGTATTTGTTTATCCTTGATTATGTCAGACATGTGTATACCGTTTACTGACAGATCGAAGAAGTTTCTCCATATCCATGTTTTGTACAACTCAGTATTTCGCATGTCTCTTTTTTTCAGATGTTTGTGTAATGCTTACTCATCATTGACCATTTACTTCCTGGATACGATCCTTGATAATGCTTTGTTCTGCGGAAGGGGGAGGGTACCCTTTTATATCCCCACTTTACGTTTCCCAAAGGTAAAGGTTCACGATGATCTTTTCCTGTCTTGACAACCAGTTTCATATTTTGTCCAGTCTTCTGTTCAATCTAATACTATAAAGCATCCAACTATAGCCTTTTTGAAATGCTTTTTTTGTTAGTAGTATTATCATTACCATCATCATCATCATTGTTGTTGTTGTTTCAATCATCATCATCATCATTGTTATTATTATCATTACTATTGTTGTTGTTATCATTATTATTGTAACTATTTTTACAACTATTATCATGTTATATCATCATCATCATCATCATCATCATCATCATCATCATCATCATCATTATCAACATCATCATCATCATCATCAACATCATCAACATTTTTTTTTATAATTGATACTACTGTTAGTATATGCTACAAGACACTGCTATTCTTGCGTCAGAAACCACTGTGTTCCACACAACAGGAATTCAAAAAGAAGAGTACGGAGTGGAGGAAAATCCCTGGCAAAATCTGGCGACTCATTTCATCACAGAACAGAAAACAAAGAAAGAAAGAAACAAACAAAACAACAACAACAGCTGATCACAATATTAACTCCGAGGAAGGTCAAACTGCAATATGTCCTGAACCCCATCGCAGTTATCTTGTTTCCCCCCTTCTGACCCCGTGTATTGAAAGGACCGACAGAATTCGTGTGAAAAGTTCAGTATAAGCAGGTCATGGTTACGTATGCGTGTGTGCGCCTGGGTGTTGATGTGTCCCTGTTGAGTTGGGGGGAGAGGGAATGGGGCTTGGGGGGGGGGGGGGGGGGTCGGCTCAATGATTTGAGTGAGAACAGGCTTCACCAGATTGTCGTTACTCATTCTACCCACCTCCATCTTCTCTCTCTCTCTCTCTCTCTCTCTCTCTCTCTCTCTCTCTCTCTCTCTCTCTCTCTCTCTCTCTCTCTCTCTCTAAAGCACTTCCTGCTTCTTTTGTTGTTAAGGCTTCTGCGTGCCGGCTTCAGAACAAACTTTCTGATGAGATTTGTTACTCTGACAGTGAATAATGTGGTGTGGGAAGTCAGGGGGACGTTACAGCAGAGAAAATCGGCGGAAAATAAACCATTTGAAATACGACCTCTCTCTCTCTCTCTCTCTCTCTCTCTCTCTCTCTCTCTCTCTCTCTCTCTCTCTCTCTCTCTCTCTCTCTCTCTCTCTTCCATAACATATATTCTGTACCATGAATGTGCTATAGCCTTTTTCAGTTACAGCACGGAAGAATGAATATTTGGCTCAATGATTCAATGACTTCTATCCTTTGACTACTGAGCTGAGGTAGCCTTTGTCAAACAAAAAGTTCATTCTCTCTCTCTCTCCTCTCTCTCTCTCTCTCTCTCTCTCTCTCTCTCTCTCTCCACACACACACACACACACACACACACACACACACACACACACACACACACACATCACACACACACACACACACACACAC
>JADBJO010005805.1:112500-125000 GCA_016801955.1 Conus betulinus
AGAGTACAACCCCTTCAAAATATGTTCTACAAGAAGACTATGCTAATACCTAGTATATGTGTTTACACAAAGGATGTACGTCTGAAAACCACACGTTACAGTGAAAACAAAACTGACTCAGCAGCCAGGAGATAAAGTAAAAATGAAAGATGCTTGGGTAATACTAAGATGATATCACCACTTCCTGTTTAAAGTTTTAAACACAGGGTGGAAAAGACGGAAAAAATGGCGGCAGTCTAAGCCCTAAAAATCTGTTAGAAAACAAGTAAAAAACCCCAACAAAACAAAAACAAAATTGAAAAGACAAGAAGTCGTTTGAACTCACCAAAGAAAGTAAATCATGAATGACGAGCGAATTATTTGATGGAAGACGATCAGATGAAAAGAGACTGTGCAGAGTGCTAAATGAGCAGAGAAAGTGGAATATGATTGAAACACAGATATCAAGATGTCGGAGATAACTACTAAAAATACTTCTGGTTAATATCTTTCCTCCTTTCTGGCGTCTTTACATCCTTTTACTGCCTGTTCCTCCCCCACCCTCCCCATACCCTGAGCCTCTCCACACCTAAAGTTACCTCCCTTCCATCCTGGACGTTTTAAGAATATGGCAAGAAACGTACGGAGGCGATTCGTGTCTTCTGTCTATTATTGTCTATTATTTGTTGTTTCGTTTGTTTTGTTTAACTACGATCGGCCATTCCTGGCAAATATTTAGTGAGAAAATCAATGACACAGGTGACCGTTTCTGTATATCGACATAGCCCCTGGGAGAGGACTTCGTGAATGGCAAGACAATGTTGACATCAGCATATTTACCCAAGGTGCTGTCAAGGTCGTAAGCACAGCGCAAAGCGAACACGCACCAGGTAACTTGGGGTTTCATGGAACTTAACAAATCCCGGTATTTCAGTTGTCTTGGACTACCCCGTTCGCCCTTTTTCCTCCTGCCACTTGTTCCAGACTTTTTTTTCTCCACTTGGTTGATGCCAAACATTTGTCTGGAACTAAGAGAGATGCAGGTCTTGAGGTGGTGTGTTCTTCTGGAGACATGACTGACTTGGATGTTTCCAAGGAAACAAAACTTAGAGATTACATGGATAACTGCCATAATGGCGAGACTGTGGATGACGTTTGTCATACCAAGTGATTCAGGGAAGTGGAGAAAAACAGAACTAGGTAAGGGGAGGGGGTAACACTGGAAGGGGTTAGAGCAGTGGACGGAAGCACGCGTGTTGTGGTGGGCAAGTTGCCAGCGCACTGCCGGACATTCAGGACAGTCATCGAGCGAGGACAGAGAAGCCACAAAGGGGGGGCAACTCGGCGACTGTCGACCGGTGATGACTGTTGAGAAACGACATTCCCGCTCATTACACCGTGCCTCGCCGTCTCTTCGGCCCCCCCGGCCATGGGCTGGCGCGTGTTGTCTTTGCCCGGCTGACACTGCACGGCGCACAGTGCCGGCTCCATCGACTCCGGCTGATATCGAGCCTTTCTCCTCCGGTCCACTTCAGGAACGGGGGGGGGGGGGGGGGGGGGGGGGGGGGGAGGGGAGAGTGAGGAAGGTGGAGGTAAGCAAAGGCTCTTGACGCGGAAAGACCAATTTACGAAGAAAAGCCCCAGAAGTAAACTGGGGTCAGAATTCTGTCGTTCTTTCCCACCATCACCTTCTATGGATCGCCTCCCTTGCCTTGCTACTCTTCTTTCATTAGTGCAGACTGTCTCTTGGTCAGGGAGTTGGCCTTTGCTCAACTAGTTCTGCATGGAATCTACGTTACATCATAAGTCAAAGGGTAGAATGCATTTGCAGGTACCGACCTTGGTGTGAGAGAGAGAGAGAGAGAGAGAGAGAGAGAGAGAGAGAGAGAGAGAGAGAGAGAGGAGAGAGAGAGAGAGAGAGAGAGAGAGAGAGAGACGAGAGAGAGTGAGAGAAAAATGTCCATGGCCCGGAGCCACTCCTTTCCAGTCTCTACTTCGGGACAGGGCGGAATGAGTGAGTCAGTTCTGTGGCCACGGTTTGTACCGACCTTGTTGTGACATGTCCATTTCCCTTGCTGGGGCAGAGAGAGAGAGTTCAATGGACAGTCCAGAGAGATTGTCCTGGGGAGAGAGACACTCCAGTGAGACTGTTCAATGAGACAGAGATTTTTCGGCTGGGACAAAGACACACTCCAGTGCTACTGTTCAATGGAACAGTGTCCATTTCCCTTGTGGGGCAAAGACCACGGCCCTCTCCACCTCCTTCCAGTCTCTTGCCTTGACAGGGCGGAAATGACGTCAGTTCTGTGCCACGGTTTGCCTTCTCCCAGGATGCGCTTTGAGACAGTCCAGGACCAGGGGTCACACTCCAGTGCAACTGTTCAATGGAACATGTGTCCATTTTCCTTGCTGGGGCAAAGACACACTCCAGTGCTACTGTTCAATGGAACATGTTGTCCATTTTCCTTGCTGGGGCAAAGGCACACTCCAGTGCTACTGTTCAATGGAACATGTCCATTTTCCTTGCTGGGGCAAAGGCACACTCCAGTGCTGCTGTTCAATGGAACATGTTGTCCATTTTCCTTGCTGGGGCAAAGACACACTCCAGTGCTACTGTTCAATGGAACATGTTGTCCATTTTCCTTGCTGGGGCAAAGGCACACTCCAGTGCTACTGTTCAATGGAACATGTTGTCCATTTTTTCTTGCTGGGGTAAAGACACACTCCAGTGCTACTGTTCAATGGAACATGTCCATTTTCCTTGCTGGGGCAAAGACACACTCCAGTGCTACTGTTCAATGGAACATGTTGTCCATTTTCCTTGCTGGGGCAAAGACACACTCCAGTGCTACTGTTCAATGGAACATGTTGTCCATTTTCCTTGCTGGGCCAAAGACACACTCCACTGCTACTGTTCAATGGAACATGTCCATTTTCCTTGCTGGGGTAAAGACACACTCCAGTGCTACTGTTCAATGGAACATGTTGTCCATTTTCCTTGCTGGGGCAAAGACACACTCCAGTGCTACTGTTCAATGGAACATGTTGTCCATTTTCCTTGCTGGGCCAAAGACACACTCCACTGCTACTGTTCAATGGAACATGTCCATTTTCCTTGCTGGGGTAAAAAAGACACACTCCAGTGCTACTGTTCAATGGAACATGTTGTCCATTTTCCTTGCTGGGGCAAAGACACACTCCAGTGCTACTGTTCAATGGAACATGTTGTCCATTTTCCTTGCTGGGGTAAAGACACACTCCAGTGCTACTGTTCAATGGAACATGTTGTCCATTTTCCTTGCTGGGGTAAAGACACACTCCAGTGCTACTGTTCAAATGTTGTCCATTTTCCTTGCTGGGGCAAGAAGACACACACTCCACTGCTACTGTTCAATGGAACATGTTATCCAATTTTCCTTGCTGGGGCAAAGACACACTCCAGTGCTACTGTTCAATGGAACATGTGTCCATTTTCCTTGCTGGGGCAAAGACACACTCCAGTGCTACTGTTCAATGGAACATGTGTCCATTTTCCCTTTGCTGGGGCAAAGACACACTCCAGTGCTACTGTTCAAATGTTTGTCCATTTTCCTTGCTGGGGTAAAGACCCGAAAGGACAGGTGACAGAGAGCGGTGAAAGCAGGAAGGAGGTCGATGGGATGGTTGGAATTTGAAATTTGTTTATATATTGTGGGATTTTTCTGAATGGAGAGAGAGAGAGAGAGAGAGAGAGAGAGAGAGAGAGAGAGAGAGAGAGAGAGAGAGAGAGAGAGAGAGAGAGAGTCCATAATTCAAACGAATTTCTCTCGCTGAATGTTTCCACCTACTCCCCTTTCCACATTATTCCCTGTCAGCCTAACAAATCCTGTCAAAAAGTTTGTCCTCTTGTCTGCACACAGGAAGCATCAAAAAGAAAGGGAAAGAAGAAAGTTAGTCAAGGGAAAGGAGGTGTGCGTGCGAGTGTGTGTGTGTGTGTGTGTGTGTGTGTGTGTGTGTGTGTGTGTGTGTGTGTGTGTGTGTGTGTGTGTGTGAGAGAGAGAGAGAGAGAGAGAGAGAGAGAGAGAGAGAGAGAGAGAGAGAGAAAGAGAGAGAGAGAGAGAGAGAGAGAGAGAGAGAGAGAGAGAGAGAGAGAGAACTGGTAAAGACTTTTTTTTTTCACTCAGGTTACCGAGGTGAGTCTCAGTGGAACAGATTGCCTCAGGGGCGGATGCCTGCATACATAACATGACCATGTTGTATTGCTGTCAGGTGTCTTGATGTTGTTGTTGCTGTTCTTGTGTGTGTTGCGGTTAATGTTATTTATTGTTGTAGTTGTTGTTGCTTTGTTTTCCTTGTTTGTTTGCCGTGGTTTCAAGTACTAGAATACGCCAGGAACTTTCATCTCTTTCTCTCTGTCCTTTCTGAATTTATGACATGACAGCTGATTTTGTGGTCTGACGGTTAGACGGTGAACATTGTAAACACTGTTTATTCTGCAGTGTCTGTTTGCACGTATGTGCTGTGGTATATGAATGTTTGCTGTCAATTTTTAACGAATTCTTAAAAAAAAAAATTAATCGAATAATCAGAGTTTACATGTGCGCTGAAAGAGGACATTGCGCTGGATATTTCAGTACATTGGCACATTTGTCAGTCATACACATAACACGTATATTTCTTTAAATCTGGAAGCGAGACTTTAAGGGAGACGCATAACACTCAGCGTGGCCAAGAATCATATGCCATCATACGACAATAGTTGACATACCATGTCATCTGCTGCTTCCTTTCTTTTTCGGGATAGGATTTTTTTTTTTGTGCTGATGATTTTGTGTGTTCAGGATATGGATACGGGTCTGAAAAGGCGTTGCGTGGTCGGCTGGGCGGTAAGACTAAAAACACGAACATCCCAGACAACACATCTTGACGATCAGTATATGACAGCACGTGGGCTCTGAAACGTGCTTTCCTCTTTTCCTAACAAGGCTTGTGGTGCAGCAAGCAAAACCCACACATCTTAATATTGACTAGTTAACAAATTAAAGATAAAGAAGACGGCTGATGTTTATGTGACTACAACAAAACGGAAGACTGGACAAAATGTAAAATGGCCAGTCAAGATATGAATGAAAAGCGATGGAAATTTATCTTTGAGAACAGAACAACCCAAAGACTCATACATACAGAGTAAACGATAAATCATGATAAGCATCAAAGAAACATATGAAAACAGCATTAAACTTCATTGAGTAAAATGGTGACTGTAGACAAACTGCTGCTGTGCCAACGTTTGCAGATAGCATGAAACTCTTTAGAAAACAAACAAATAAAAATTCAATCTAAATAAAACTCATTTAGCAGGTAAATGACTTGGAAATAAACACACTCAAGTGATAAATGATGGACATCAGGGCGTCGCGTGGTGGCTGAAGAAGCCTCTAATAATTAGAGAAAGAGTTGAATAAAATGACGGCTGAAAGAAAGCTTTAGGAACTGGAAAAATGGAAAGAAATGTGAGCAAGGAACCCTACATTGCTTATTGCGACACAGACCAAATTACAGAACAGAACCAGTGAACTGAACAGCCAGACCCAAAATGACTATTAAGTGTTGTCTGGAACCGTAATGAGATTGAACGAGACTGACTGGAGAAAAATGCGTCCAGAAAGTCCAAAATGATGGAACCGCAGATGCCAAGAGGTCGAGTCTGCTATTAGAATCGTGTGTGATTAATTTCTCTGCTTCTTCTTCCCCCATCCTAACGATCTGTTGACTGCCTGTCCCCCCACCCCCCCCCCCCCCCATCCCCCTTCCCTAGGCCTTTCACTCCCTGAGCATCCCACCACTGGAGTTAGTTCCCTTCCATCCGGGGCCTTTCAAGGAAGTGGCGATGGAGCCGAGTGAATGGATTAATGGCTCTTTCTTCCAGCTTAAAAAAAATGCCCTACGATCGATCCTTCTTGTCAGCCGTTTGTAAAAATATCACACACATGCAATGATTTGTGCATATCCCCACAGCCTCAGGCAGGGGACATTGCTATGAGGCCTGAGTCAAAATTGATGGTCAGGATATGCCCAAGGTGCTTGGGAGGGTCCCTGGCACATCACAAAGCCAGCTCTGACCGCGGGGAAGAACTTTGGGATCTCCTGGCATTCCCTTTATCCTTGGGCACCCCGTTCACCATTTCCCTTCCTTTTATTTGCTCCAGACGCTTGTTCTCTCCCCTTGCTCTTCACCGATGCCAAATATTTGCTTGGCCTTCACAAGAGACCTGGCCCTGAAGTCGTTTTTTTTTCCTGAAGATGCGATCGATTTTGTAGTTCTATGGAGGCCCAAACTTATGGGATTATACTTGTCCACAATTCTGCATCATCACCGGCCTTGCTGAGAATGTTGATGATGATTTTAGTAATGCCAGATAACTGAAGTAGATTGGTGACAGGCAGAGCCACAGCTGGGGGTAGGGGGTGTGGGAAGGTGGAATCAGGTCAGAAAAGAATGGGACTGGAATGGAAGCAAATGTACATATTGTAGTGGTGGTGGTGGTGGTAATGGTGGTGGTGGTGGTGGTGGTGGGGTGTTCCATTCTCAGGATACCTGTTGACATTTGGGACGGCGTCTGGTGAGGACAGACAAGTCACAAAGGGAGGCGACCCCCGCAAATGTCATTACTGCCTGACGATGACTGTTCAGAAACGACATTCCCGCTCATGACACCGTGCCTCGCCCTGCCTTCAGCCCCCGCCACGGGCTGGCGCGTGCCTGTCTTTGCCCGGCCAACATCTCATGGCACACAGCGCCGGCTCCATTGGCTCCGATTGAATTAAAGCTTTTCCTTCTTGGTCTGCTCGTAAGAGGAGGAGGGAGAGGGTGAGTGGGGGGGGGGGGGGGGAGGAGATGAGAGAAAGGTGGGGGAAAGCCAATGTTCTGGTCTCAGGGAGGCCCCATTACAGAAAGGGTCCGGAATGTAAAAGAGGGGTCAGAATTGTATCTTCCTTCACACCATTACCTCTTATTGATCGACTCCCTTGCCCTGCTATTCATCATTCCTTAGCGCAGACTGTCTCTAATCATGGACATGGAATTTGAACATCTAGTTATGGAAACAAAAACCTGCATTACATGATGAGGGGGTGGAAAGACCACCACCTTGGTCGGACAAAGGGAGATGGCGAGCCGTTCAGAGGTTTTACAGTGTTCTCCAAGGCCAACACCACCTCAAGCCTGCACTCACAGAAGGAAAGGATCTGTACTGATGACGTCAGCTCTGCAGCCACGTTGAATCTTCTCCCAGGACGCACCATGAGGATCCGGAGACACGTTCTCTTAGCGTCATCATTAAAAATGGTGTAATTGTCATCTACCTTGTTGGGGTATGATCCGTGATGATGGGGTGTAGGGAGGGGGAGGGGAATGGGTGAGTGAGTGGTAGGGGGGATGGGATGATTGAGGTTGAAACTTTCTGTTGAAATGACGGTTTTCAAAGAGCAAGGCTATCAAAGTCATTAATCGTGGACGGTCTGTAAAGAACACCTTTAGAGTCAGGTGTAAAAATAGGATTGTGAAAGGCAGAGTCCACAGCTGGGAGGGAGGAGATGGGGGTGAAGTGAGGCCAGGTAGATGTAGATATTGTGATGGTGGTGGTGGTGGTGGTAATGGTGGTGATGGTGGTGGGGTGTTCCATTCCCAGGATACCTGTTGACATTTGGGACGGCCGTCTGGTGAGGACAGACAAGTCACAAAGGGAGGCGACCCCCGCAAATGTCATTACTGCCTGGCGATGACTGTTCAGAAACGACATTCCCGCTCATGACACCGTGCCTCGCCCTGCCTTCAGCCCCCGCCACGGGCTGGCGCGTGCCTGTCTTTGCCCGGCCAACATCTCATGGCACACAGCGCGCCGGCTCTATAAATAGACTCTGATTTAATGAAACCTTTTTCCTCCATGGCCTGCCTCGTCAGAGGAGGAGGGGGAGAGAGAGGAGGGAGAGAGAGAGGAGGGAGAGAGAGAGGAGGGAGAGAGGAGGAGGGAGAAAGAGGAGAGATGAGAGAAAGATGGAGGAAAGCAAATGTTCTGGTCTCAGGGATGCCATGCCAAATTACAGAAAGTTCCCCAAATGTACAAAGTGGGGGGGGGGGGGGGGGGGGGTGTGTGTGTCAGAATTCTATCTTCCTTCGCAGCATTACCGCCTATTGATCGTCTCCCTTGCCCTGCTATTCACCTTTCATTAGCGCAGTCTGTCTCTAATCATGGACTTCGACTTTGTACATCTAGTTATGGAAAAAATCTTGCATTTCATCGCCAGGAGGAGGAAAGACCTCTATTTTCAGCCACCAGCCTTGGTCAGACAAAGGGAGAGGGCAAGCCGTTCAGAGGTTTTACAGCATTGTACAAGGCCCACACCACCCCCAACCTACTCTCGCAGAAGGAAAGGATCTGTACTGATGACGTCAGCTCTGCAGCCACGTTGTCTTCTCCCAGGACGCACCATGAGGATCCGGAGACACGTTCTCTCAGCGCCATCGTAAAAAATGATGTAACTGTCATCTACCTTGTTGGGTTATGACCTGTGATGATAGTGTATAGGGAGGGGACGGAACGAGTCAGCGAGTGATGATGGTGGTGGTGGCAGTGGTGGTGTGATGGTGGGGGTGGGGGTGATGGGATAGTTGAGGTTGGAACTTTCTGTTGAGGCGAAGTTGTTCAAAGACCAAGGCTATCAAACTGACTAACCACGCACACTTTGTAAGGAAGATCGTTAGCGTAGGTGTAAAAATAGGATTAAAAAGACTTTGTCAGGGAGAGCTGGAGCCGGAATGGTTTAGTGAGGCCTTTCCTGTCCGTCTTAAAAGGGTAAAGGCGGGAGTGGTAATAATACGTGACCATGACGTACCTTTTGGTAACAGTCACTTTAATACAACGTATGTAGAGGCAGCGTGACGTACGTGACTTTTGAAGACATGAATAGATATTTTCAGCATTTCATATGCATTGGAGAGAGAGAGAGAGAGAGAGAGAGAGAGAGAGAGAGAGAGAGAGAGAGAGAGAGAGAGAGAGACAGAGAGAGAGAGAGAGAGAGAGAGAGAGAGAGAGAGAACACAAAGGTTTCTTTGACAGAAGCTATATCAATCGATTGGTCAGAGAGGGAAAACAATGACATCATTGGTTCGAACATTCATTTTTCTGAACAGCCGATAAAAAAGAATGTAATACATATGTAACACAGAATTTACATACTACACACAGAAGAGAGAGAGAGAGAGAGAGAGAGAGAGAGAGAGAGAGAGACAGACAGAGACAGAGAGACAGAGAGATAGGAGGTTGGAGGAAGAGAGAGGGTGGGTGAGAGATTTCGTTTTTCAAGTGTTTTGTTTGCACCCAATTTTGTCGGCTCAAATTTCCCCGCAAACTCCCCACTCCACACCAGTCTTTGTCAGAGAAGCAAATCGTGTTGAATATTAACTCCAGAATCCACAGACAGACAACAAAAAAAAAAAAAAAAAAAAAAATAAAAAGAGGGAAGGTGTGAAGATGAGGGTGAAATGGGTCAAGGCGGCCTTGTGCGATAGTTTCTACCCAAATCATTGAGCCGACACCTCAACGCTCGCGCGCAGACATGCGCACATAGCCATGACTGGATCCCTCTTCCTCCGTCCCACAGCCTTACCCAATTTTCGATCGAGATCACTTCGGCCTTTCTGCAGGAACTTGAGGCGCGAGAATATATCGGGAATTCCTTCCCCCCCCCCCCCCCCCCCCCCCCCTCCACATTGAACTGTTTTTGTTAGCGGATTAGAGTGAGGAGTTCTGACGCAAGAAGAGCTGCAATTTGTTGTTTGTTGTTGTTGTTGTTGTTGAAAAAAATAATGCTTTCTTATGTTTGACCACCTTTCATAAAAATGATAGTTAAGTTGCATATATTTAAAAAAAAAAAAAAAGAGAAACGCTTATCAGTAGAAAGAGGAGAGAAAGAGGAGAAAGACCTTCATCAGAGTATGTAAAGGGTTCTACTGGTTATAAATAACAACAACATTAATAATGATGATAATAATGCATTATTATCATTCTTATTATAATGATGATCAGCATCATCAGCATTACCATCATTATTAATATTAATATTATTATTGTTATCATCATCAGTATTATCATTATCACTATTGTTGTTGTACAATGATAATGAAAAAGAACAAAAAATACATAGCTCCATATCCAGAATTGTAGTCTAGCGCATTGCCGCCGGATCGGCCTTGAGATGCATTTAATCCAGACAACATCACATCTTGATAATAACGACTATACCAGGACCGCCAAGTTTGCATTAAGATGCAGCAAACACAATCTGCAAGCGCAGTTGATTCATTGATTCCCTTATTCATTGAGTAAGGATGGAACAGATAACGGATGTCGGAATGGCCAAAACGAATGGTAAAGCGGTTTTTATGGCTCTTTCTCCTTGCCTTTATGAAAAAAAAAAAATCGCACAGCGATCGACCATTCGTGGCCAACCTTTAGTTAGAATATCACAGATAGGTGATAGTTTCTACCTATTTCCCAGAGCCGCAGGGAGAGGACCTTGTGAGAGTGAGTCCAAGTTGACGTCTGAACGTGCCCGAGGAGCTGCGGGATCTTCGGCACAGCGAAAAGCAAACATGTATCGGTGAGAGAACTTTGGGATCTCCTGGCACCATTAGTCAGGGACAGCCCTTCACCCTATCCCCTCCTACTCGCTAGAGACAACGCCTTTTCTCCCCCTTGCTCTCCCTTGATGCCAACTATTTGCCTGGAATGCCTGTCCCTTACCTACCCCCCCCCCCCAGAAACACAGGCCCTGTGCTAGTTGGTCTTTCTGAAGACACGATGGAATCGGACGTTTCCAAGGAGGCCAAACGTATGGGATTGTGTGTGTGTGTGTGTGTGTGTGTGTGTGTGTGTGTGTGTGTGTGTGTGTGTGTGTGTGTGTGTGTGCGTGCGTGCACAATTTGGCGTTATTACCGTCAATGGTAGCAAAACTGATGATGATTCTGGGAATCCCAAAATGTTTCCTAGAGTGTGGTAAAAAGCAGAGCTGAACTTGAGGACGGGGGGTGGGTAGGTAAGGCTAGCAAGGGGCAGAGAAGAGGAGCGGCAAGGGGGATGGTGTGGGCTTGTGGTGGAGGGGACGGTTCCAAGGACGTTGGGTGGTGGTAAGGACGGTCGCCTGGTGAGGACAGATAAGCCTCAAAGGGAGGCAATCCGGCAAAGGTCATCAGTGCCGGATGATGACTGTTCACAAACGGCACTCCAGCTCATTACACCGTGCCTCGCCCTCTTTTCGGCCTTCAGCGCGGGCTGGCGCGTGCTTGTCTTGGCCCTGCCACCATTGCACCGCACACAGCGTCTGCTCGACTGACGCTGATTGAATTAATGCCTGGCTTGTGCGAGCCACTTCAGGGACAATGCAAACAGTCCTGTTTTGGCAGGGCGACGTCATAAGAAGGAACCTGGAAGGGAAAAAAGGCATGATGATATCCTTCACCCAGCTGAATTCATCGATCGCCTCCCCTGCCTCACTACTCATCTTTCATTAGCGCTGGCTGCTTCCGGTCAAAAACTCGTATTCGCACAAATAGTTATGGAGAAGGTCAGCATTGTATAACGTGGAAGAAGGAGGATCCATTCTGAGTTGCTGCTAGTTGCTTAAAGGGAGTTGTTGGAGAGAAGTTTTCAGATCTTGGCAGGGGCCTGTTCCAGTCCCTGGTGTCTGGGCATCGGATGGACATGCAATGATGAGGTTAGTTCTGGAACCAAACTGGGTTTCCCCCCAGCATCCCCTGTAGAGCCAGAGTGAATCTGTGAGACCAGGAGTCACGTTCTGAGTGCTGTCGTCAAAAGGCAGACATTTTCCGCCTTCTGTGGATTGCAGATTTCTTAGAGGACAGGACAGAGATTGGGTGTGGAGAAATGGGGAGAGAGAGAGAGAGAGAGAGAGAGAGAGAGAGAGAGAGAGAGAGTGAGAGAGAGAGAGAGAGAGAGAGAGAGAGAGAGAGAGAGATTATCTTGCAGGATTAAATAAGAGCACACTTTTATTAATAGCACTTTTCATACCGTACATTTGGGACATAATTATCCCTTATCTGTTTATCTATTTCCTTTTCCGTTTATTTCTCGACATTGTTCCCAACTTGTTATAAAATGGTTACGAAAACAACCTAATTTTCAATGTTTGAAAACAAACACCCCACAAGATACAGTACTGTTTCACAAAGCACGAAATTCTACCATGAACGTCTATAAAAAAAAAAACCACTCAAGAATACCAACAGAAAGTTGACACCTGAACAATGTGGGATTGAAATGTATCCTTCTGTCCTATGCAATGTACTTTCTACTGACTGAACTGATCTGTAAAGATCGAAATGAATGTCTAAGCCATGAACATGTATGGGTGTGTATGTATGCACCCACACGTTGCAGTCTTAACAAGGCAGACAGCTCAACGTCCTTTTTTTTTAATGTAGACATACCTTACCAGATAGAATTACCCCCTCATAAACACAG
>JADBJO010005805.1:150000-151198 GCA_016801955.1 Conus betulinus
AATAAATAATGCAGATGCAGGGTTGTGCGCTCTAAAGGGCTAGAGAAGAGAGAGAAGAGAGAGAGAGGAGAGAGAGACCTAGAGAGAGAAGAGAGAGAGAGAAGATAGAGAGAGAGTGAGCGAGAGTAGAGATAGACTATATATCTAATATATATATATATATATATATAATATAGATATATGTGTATGTTTGTGTGTATTGTTAGTATAGAGAGAGAGAAGAGAGAGAGAGAGGAGAGAGACAGACATGCGTAACACCAGACACACCACACACACACAGGGACACATACACCACACAACACATACACACAAACATATATGTGTGTGCACTGTATTTACACTTCCTTCCCCTCCCTTTCCCTTCTCCCTGTCTGCTATTTTTCCACCAACCTTTTTACACAACACCCACACACTGTCACCTTTTGCACACTTCACCACACACGAGGATTTCGTACACTTCCGCGCACTCCCGCTCCCGCACGCTACAGCACTGCACGCCACTAACACCTTTTGCCGACAACACCCTTTCGTGGCACTCGCACACACGCACGCCCCACACGCACACCACGCGCACACTTCACACCACGCACCACACACACACAACACACACCAAACAATCCCCACAATCCCTCCCCATCCCCTCATTGAAATTGGTCTCCCCCCCCTCACTCTTCACACACTTTCCATCAAAGAGAAAAGGTCATGAACCAAAAAACAACAACAAAACAGATCTAGATTAGTTGCAAAGTAAGGCGACTGCAAAACACAAAAAAAAAAAAAACCAACCTGCAGCTCTTGTCTTCAACTGTCTGCCCTGCCTGGCTAAGAGTAGACAATTATTTAAAGAAAAAAAAAAAAAAAACACTTCAGCCCTTGAGCGACTTTCTGCACACATGTTGAAACACAAATGACCCACTGTGACATATCACTCTTGATGATGGCGTCATCGTAAACGAGACATTACTGGAAGAACTGTCTGTATCCCAATATCCAGGCTGCCGATAAGCCTTGAAGGGTTGCGGTCATCTTACAGGGGGTGGCAGAGGTCCATCTGAATATGAGTCGTGCTGATTTTAGAGAGATGTAAAGGACTCTAAGAAGTGGGCGGTCGGGAACGTGTGGAGAGGATAGTGAGGATAATGCCTTGCAGATGTATTCTTTCTTTCCCCTTCCCCCCCCTCCTTCTCGTTGTTCCCAT
>JADBJO010005806.1:0-5000 GCA_016801955.1 Conus betulinus
CCTTCTTTTGTCTTGGTGGTGTTTTGTTTATTATGATCTATGCATGATACCAGACGACGTCTAAAGCCATGCAGTCTGAGGCTTTTTGTGTGTGGTGTGTATTTTGATTTTTGTTATGGTGCTTCATCCGTGAGACTGATGATGACGATTCTTTGTGAAGTTCTATTTTGATTCTCAAAATGCGTGGTATCGAAGGCTGCTCGGCTTATTACCTTCCGTTCACATCTTGGCTCGATTCATTCACCCCGAGGGCGACAGAACAAAGCATTGCTATCCATCCAAGACAGTTGGCCGGCTCCGCGGCAGGAAACATCACTGTCGAATCCATTACTGGAAGGTTTGTTTCATTTCTTTGTTTTATCGTTGTTATATCGTTTGTCGTGTCATGCTAAGTTTTTTTGTTGGGATTACCGCGCGAGCACTCTGGATAAAACAAAAAAAAAAGATGTCGTCATCGCGTTTTATTTTCTTTCATTTTGTTCTCTTTGCATCTAATTGGGTTCACAATTGCTTGAAACGAACAATGAGTCTCTCACACACTAATGCCTAATCAATCCCATTGCACATCCATGAAACAGAAGTCCCTTGTGGTCCTAATCGTCACTATGGATATCGCAATGAATAAAATGATCCCGACTGGAAAACATTCCTTTTTTTAACATCTTGAATACTGGGGGATATATTGAAGGAGCATGGACAGTCTCCATCAGTTTTGTGTCTGCGCATTTTTTTTTTTCTTCGATATTTTGTATCCTTGTGTCTATTGCAGTTGTTTGTCAAATCGGGGTTTTTTGCTTGTTTGTTCATATTGTTTACTTGCTTCGTTACTTGCCATTGACCCGTCAATAAGCTGTCCATACCATCCATGAAACATGCAATTGCCCTAGTTCACAACAGTTTTTCCTTCTTTCTGTTTGGCTCCAGCAGCGTGATGGTAATAAACGTCTTCGAAGGACCAGGTAGCGGCTACATCAAGAATCATGTCTGTTGTTACTAACAGGTCGCTGCAGGCACTTTCCTTATCTCCTTCCCTTGAATTTCACTTTAGTTTTGTCTTTCCCCAACGACAACGGTAACAACTGAGTCTCGTGCTCTCTCTCTCCTCTCTTTCGCCTCAATCTCTCCCCTTCGCTCATCGCCCCTCATCTCCCTCTTCCTCTCCCCTCGTCTCCATCCCTTCCTCTCCTCCTCCTCCTTCTCTCTCTCTCCCCCTCTCGCTCTCTCTCCACCCCGCATCTCATTCCCTGTCCCTTATCTCTATCTCGGTCTCTCTCGCGTTTTATTGTCCTTTAATATCTAATATCCTTTACACGCTTTTTCTTCACCAGACGCATGTCTGTCGCGAGTTTTGCGTAGAACCAAAGACGAACAAACAAACAAACAACCACACCACAACAAAAACAAGCGTTTGAACATCGGTTGATAGACACATTCGGGCAACGAACTGTCCTGCGTGAATTCTCTTGTTTATTTTCTCCAGCACTTCACACTCGAGGGTCGTGGCATAATATAGGTTGGCGGTGGTCATGTTCCAACCTTGTCTCTCTCTTTTCTCTGATTGCCTTGCCTGTCTCCTCTTCCCCATCCCTGGTCCTTTCTCCTTTTTTCCCCAGGGCAACTTGGCGTCACGAAAGAGAGCAGAAAGTCCTTTTCCTCACTTGACTTTACATTTCAACCAAAATCACAATCCTTTTTTCCTTGAAGATTTCAACCAATCAACAGTTTGAAACACGGGCTCACCTGCTGTATAAGCTTGAAGGGCAATACAGAATGATGCATGACTTGCAAGCATAGAAACACTGATTACAAAGAAAAAAACACTGAGAAAGAAGGACAGAAAAAAAGGAAAGAAGAATGAAATGCACGAAAGCAAACGAAGACAGAAAGACAGTAGTCAGACGGGGTAGTTCTCGGAAAAAAAGCTGAAGGACCTGACGTCTTTAATATTCCAAAGAAAGGAAACAGGAAGGAAATAGTCACAATCTCGTCCTGTGGAAAAAAAGCCATCTCCTAAAAACATACAGACCTGTTTTGAAGCGAAAAGATTTGGAAAGAGAAAGACGTCCTGTTCCCATCCCGTCTTTACTATGTATTTTGTATGTGATTTGCTTGTTTGTTTTCTTCTTTTTCTTATTATAAGGTAAGGGCGATAGAGGAAAAACAAGCAGCAAAACAGTTGCATGCAGCAGCAAGATTAAGCAGTATTAGTATAGTAGTAGTATTAAGTAGTAGTAGTTAGTAGTAGTAGTACTTAGTAGTAGTATAGTAGTTAGTAGTAGTAGTATAGTAGTTAGTAGTAGTAGTATGTGGTGGTGGTGTTTGGTGGTGGTGTGATGGCGGTCTGCAGCTACAACAGCAACGACGACATTGATGTAACGAGGACTGCCTATAGGATCTGTGCAAAGAAAACTCAGCCAACTCCCCATATAATCAGTAAACATTAAACCCAAACGTATAGCATTTTTTTTGTTAGGTGTTGTCAGTAACAGTTTGTAGCTATAGGTCCGGTTCATGCAGACCCCCCTTGGGCGGTCATTCCTGGGCGCCATTTTGCCTAGTAAATCTTGGGAATAAAAGTTGTTAGTTTTGTTGGGTTCCCATTCTCAATGTGGTATATAAAGTGGAATATAAAATAGAGTGCACGTCCTTGCAAAAAATGAACAAATAGAAAGCTGAAAAATTCTTAAAAAACTCCAACGGCGATTTTTGTCCTCGAGCTTCTGCAATTAACTCCAATTCTGTGACGAAATTAATATTACATATGAGCAGAAAGTTAACTACCATAAAAGGGCTACATTTTCACGATCGACCACAAGACACATTGTTAGATTTAATTAATGAATTAATGGCTGGAATACTTGGGAACCTAAAATCCCCCCACATACAGAGAAACAATGGATAATAAGTTTCGTGTTCGAATTTTTCTTTCATTTTTTTTTTTCTTTTTTTCAGTATGTCTGATATTCACTGGGCGGTGACAACTGAGACCTTACATAAATAAACCACTGAAATGAACTGAAAAGAACTGAATGAATTGACTGGTCTCCCCAACGGAACAGGTTGTTGCATGTCGACATTCATTGTGGTATCCAAGGAACAGGTTGTTGCTGACATCATTGTTGTATCCACTGAACAGGTTGTTGCTGACATCATTGTGGTCAAATCCAGATCTACTTTACGATCGTTGTTGCTGACATCTTTGTGGTATCCCACCGGAACAAGGTGTATGCTGACATCATTGTGGTATCCACGTGAACAGGTTTTTGCTGTCGACATCAGTTGCTGTGTGGTATCCACGGAAAAACAGGTTGTTGCTTGACATCATTGTGGGTATCCACGGGAACAGGTTGTGCTGACATCATTGTGGTATCCCACGGAACAGGTTGTTGCTGACATCATTGTGGTATCCACGGAACAGGTGTTTGCTGACATCATTGTGGTATCCACTGACAGGTTGTTGCTGACATCATTGTGGTATCCACGGACAGGTTGTTTGCTGACATCATTGTGGTATCCCACGGAACAGTTGTTTGCTGGCATCATTGTGGTAAACCGGTTGTTCCACGGAAACAGGTTGTTGCTGATATCATTGTGGTATCCACGGAACAGGTTGTTGCTGACTGCTGGTATCCACGGATCATTGTTGTGCATTGTGTATCCACGGAACAGGTTCTTGCATGACATCATTGTGGTATCCACGGAACATTTCCAACTGGTCATTGTTTCCCCTGACAGGTTTTTCTGATATCTTGTGGTATCACACGGAACAGGTTGTTTCTGACATCATTGTGGTATCCCACGGAACAGGTTGGTGCTGGAGGCCATCATTGTGGTATCGCATTGAAGCCATTGTCAACTTGCCATGACTGTGGGTGCTCCAACAGAACAGGTTGGACGACAACTTTCATCTCTGCAGTATCAGCAGGTAACAGCAGTTGCAGCAGCAGCAACAGTAGTATTCGTAGTGTAGCTTAACAGTAGTGTACCATATCGGTGGTGGTGGTGGTGGTTGTGAAACAGAAGAAGAAAGAAGTAAAGAAGAAGAATGAGAAGAAGAAGAAGAAGACGGAAGCTAGGAGGAGAGCGGAGGACGAGGTTGTCGAGCTGCAGGAGGAGTAGTGGAGGGGAGGAGGAATGGAAGGAGGACTTGAAGCGAGAGAGAAGCAGAAGAAGGTCAAGAAGAAGAGCACGAAGAAGAAGGAGTAAGAAGAGGAGAGGGAGGAGGAGGAGGCTGGAGGTGAGGAGGAGGAGGGAGGAGAAAAGCAAGAAGCAGAAGCAGAAAGAAGAGAAGAAGAAGAAGAAATTCTGACTACCAGAAGTTTCGGCAAGACGGATATGTATGTTCTCTCTCACTGCCAAAGAATGTGGTGAAGATTTTTACAGAAGAAAAGAAACACAAGACAGAACAAACAAACAAAACAGAAGCAGAAGGCAGCATTGAGAAGCTCTCTTATGACGTCATGGTTTCCTTCCCTGCTACCTGCTGTTTCGGCAGACGGAATATGTTCTCTTCTTGCCTTTGGCCTTTTATAGGAAGAAAAACCAAACAAAACAAACCTTGCTTCTTTTGTTTGCTGGTTTGCTTGATTTGTTTTTTTTTGGATTTTGATTGTTCCTGTTTCTCTGGTTTTTCACTTGTAAGTTTTTTCTTGTTGGTTTGTTTTCTGTTTTGTTACTTTTTTTTCTTTGTTTTTTTTTTTTTTTTTTTTTCTGTTTTTTTTTTTTTTTTTTTTTTTTCCCCTTTTTTTTCCCGGAAAGTTTGAGTGTGTGTATGTGTGAGTGTTGTTGTGTGTGGTGGTGTGTGTGGTGTGTGTGTGTGTGTGGTGTGTTGTGTGTGTGTTGTGTGTGTGTGTGTGTTGTGTGTGTGAGTGAGTTGTGTGGTGTGTGTGTGTGTGTGTGTGGTGTGTGTGTGTGTGTTGGGGTGTGTGTGTGTGTGTGTGGGGTGTGGGTGTCGAGTGAGTGTCGTGTGTGTGTGGTCTGGTGTGTGTGTCTGTGTGTGT
>JADBJO010005806.1:22500-25000 GCA_016801955.1 Conus betulinus
TTTCCTTTCTTCATCAAATGGCAAAAGGCCTGCTATCTTATAAGCTTCAGAGGACTTAGTGTGCACAGGTACACCCAGGGCCAACTTTACAGCTTTACTGTCAATTCTTTGAAGTTTCTTTAAATGCGATCACGGAGAGTTTGAAGAATAAGATTGTAGGGTGGAAGTGTGGTGTGAGTGAGTGTGTGTGTGTGTGTGTGTGTGTGTGTGTGTGTGTGTGTGTGTGTGTGTGTGTGTGTGTGTGTGTGTGTGTGTGTGTGTGTGTGTGTATGTGTGTGCATTTGTGTGTGTGTGTGTGTGTGTGTGTGTGTGTGTGTGTGTGTGTGTGTATGTGTGTGTGTGTGTGTGTGTGTGTGTGTGTGTGTGTGTGTGTGTGCATTTGTGTGTGTGTCTGTGTGTGTCTGTGTGTGTGCCTGCGTGCATGCATGTGTGTGTGTGTGTGTGTGTGTGTGTGTGTGTGTGTGTGTGTGTGTGTGTGTGTGTGTGTGTGTGAGTGTGTGTGTGTGCCTGCGTGAACGCACGTGTATGTGTGCATGTGTGTGTGTGTGTGTGTGTGTGTGTGTGTGTGTGTGTGTGCCTGCATGCATGCGCGCGCGCGCGCGCGCGCGCGCGCGCGCGCGTGTGTGTGTGTGTGTGTGTGTGTGTGTGTGTGTGTGTGTGTGTGCGTGTGTGTTATTGGGATGAGAAACAGAAAATTGAGGGAAATGGCTGATGCCCTCAACATAGGCCGGTTCAGTCTGTCTTGCAGTCAACAAATAATTTATCATGCCATGCCTGAAGTCAGTAACATCATGTCATGAATGGAATGCATAATGTGTTGTTGTTTTTGTTATTGGCAGTGGTGGTGGTGTTCGTGGTGGTGGTGGCAATGGTGGTGTTGGCTGAAGTGGCTGTGGTGATGGTAGTGTCATGGTGACAATCTTCGTTTTGATATTCTCCCTGAATCCTAAATTGGCTCTGTATGATGGCTTTGATACTGATAAATATTAGAATTAACGATGATAAAGGAAAATCTGTCTCTCTCTCTCTTTTTCTCTCTCTCTCTCTCTCTCTCTCCACTCACGCCCACACACACCACACACACACACACACACACACACACACACACACACACACACACACTCACTCACTCACTTACTCCCTCACACACACTGACTCACACCACACTTCCACCCAACAATCTTATTCTTCAACTCTCTCAAAATTTGGGCCATCTCTCCATCTCTTTCCTTCAACCCCCCCCAACCTCCCCCCCCCCCCCAACACCCCACCACCTTTTCTCTTCCTGTCCTCCATCCCCCAACCTCCACCCAACCTCCTCCAACCCTTCCCCCTAAAAAAAACCTTCCAATCAGTCAAGAAGTTGTAGTGGTCATAGGTTGCCCCTCTCACCAAGATCTCATCCATCTTTTTTTCAACACTCTTTCTTCCCCTCTCTTTTTTTTTCGCCCCCTTCTACTCTCCGTAATTAGTCCTATAAGTCGACCCAGCTCGTGATGGATCACTGCGCATGTGTCAGCCCGCGCCCGCCTGCGCAAGCGCGGTGTCCTATTTCCGGTCTTTGCGATTGACTGATAGGACTAATTCCAAGACGGGGGCTCCCCCTTCTTGCCTCTCTCTCCAGACAGGCGGAAGATTGGCGGACTGGGAAAGGGGCTAGACGGGTATGGAGAGAGGTGGGGTTGAGGGGATGTAGGGGGTAAGGGGTGGGTGGGTGCGTGTTGGGGCCGGGATCGAAGTTCCCGGGTCTGGTCTTTTTGGGAACCGCCAGACGCCCCCTAGTGGAATGGGAACTGAGGTTCCCGGCTGGAATCTGGCAGCATCTGTAGCTAATCCGTCCTCGGGACTTTTTTTTTTTTTTCGTCTTTTCTTTTAAGTTTGTTTTGATCTTATTTTCCCCCTCGTCCTGTACTGCTCGCCCTCGTCGTCATCGTCGTTGTTGTCGTCGTCGTCATCGTTCATTTCTTTCTTTCCAACAACAGATAGTGATATAAACATTCTACTTTTTTTTGTTCTATTCTGTTCAATAATTGTATTTTTTTGAAAATTCGTATTCTTTTCTTTCGTGCTCATGTCAGTATGTTTTTTGGTTTGTTGGTTGGTTGGTTGGTTGGTTGGTTTGGTTGGTTGGTTGGTTGGTTGTAGTTGTTGCTGTTGTTGTTGTTGTTGTTATATATTTATGTGTGTTTTTTTTTTCATTCGTTTATTTGCAGACATTTTCTTTGGAGTAGGAGCATACACCCAATTTCGGCGAGTTTCCTTCTTTCCTGGCATGAATCCAGGATCCAGAGGGAAGCCTGAAGATTCTGTAAAGAGCGAAACAGTGGTCTCATGCTGGTCTCTCTGACCTACATATTGGAGGAATCATTAAACGCAACAACAACAACAACAACAAACAAACAAATAAACAAACAAGCAATAAACACAAAAGCACAGTAATGCTAGGTTAGGATTCTTTCACATGCTCACACAACAACAACAACACAACAAACATGCAAAT
>JADBJO010005806.1:30000-35000 GCA_016801955.1 Conus betulinus
TGAGAAACGGAAACGAAACCCTACAAACACGACTCTGCACTGACAAAGTCGAGCTGAAACTCACAGTTTTGGGAAACACTTTTCAACACCAGAGAGGAAAACACAAACCATGTGTCTGTCAGAACAACAAGATAGGTAATTATGTTGATCGTAAGGTGTCATATAATGAGAGGAGAGAGAGAGAGAGAGAGAGAGAGAGAAGAGAGACAGACAGACAGACAGACAGACAGAACAGAGACAGAGACAGAGACAGAAAAGAGAGTAACAGACAGACAGGCAGACGGACAGACAAACAGACAGACAGAGAGGGATACACACACACACACACACACCACACACACACACCACGCCAACGCACGCACGCCACGCACGCACGCACGCACAGCACGCCACACACACACACACACACACACAATCACGACACACACACGCAAACAAAGGAGAGAGAGAGATATAGATAGATAAGGAAAGAGAGAGAGAGAGAGAGGTTGGGGAGTAGAGAGAGAGAGAGAGAGAGAGAGAGAGAGGAGAGAAGAGAGAGAGATAGAAGGTGCCACCTTACTATTATTGGTTCAGATAAAAGGATCAAGATATACTTTTGGCATTGACAGAGGTTTGAGCTAAAAGCTTACTGTTCTGTCAGCAGCACTTTCAACACAGTGTTTGTATGACAGTGCAGGAGGGTGCTGAATCATATCTCTTAGAGTAACGAGATAGGTTTGTATTTGGAAGGTCAGGCAGTATAGAGAAGAGCGAGATAGAGAGAGAGAGAGAGAGAGAGAGAGAGGAGACAGACAGACAGAACAGACATGACAGAGGGAGAGAGACAGACAGACAAAACAGACAGAGAGACAGAGAGAGAGACAGAGACAGACACATACAGAGATAGAGAGAGAGAAATAGACGCACACGCATAGACAGACAGAGAGACAGCCATAACAGTTTACAGCCAGAGAGAGACAATGAATGAGATAGACATGGGCACAGAAATTTCCAGAAAGGGAAAGACTGTCTCAGAGAGAGAGAGAGAGAGAAGAGAGAGAGAGAGAGAGAGAGAGAAGGGATAGAGAAGATAGAGAGAGAGAGAGAGAGAGAGAGAGAGACGAACAGACATACAGTGTTTACAGACAGAGAGACAGCCCGACACTTAGGCACAGCCAGAGAGACAAGCATGAGACAGACATTGGCACATTTCCAGAAAGAGAAAGACTGAGAGAGAGAGAGAGAGAGAGAGAGAGAGAGAGAGAGAGACAGAGACATAGACAGAGACAGAGCACAGAGAGAGAGAGAGAGAGAGAGAGAGAGAGAGAGAGAGATTCATATATAAAAGAATATTGCGCCGGTCAGAATTTGCGTTTGTCGTTCCAAACATCCAGAAACAAAACGTACAGCAACCATGGTCGTACAACAATCCTGTTTTGACACGTACACCGAGACACTCAGTGTTTGGGTTACACCTTTCAACGGTATGTCTTTCGCCAAATGTCGGATACGCCAGAAAGCCATACGTTATCCAGAGTAAATTGGCGTACAGGTAAGGTTATTCGATTGACATGCTCTGGATTTTACAAAGAGGATGGGAATAGAATGAAAGGAAAGAAAATGCGTAGAATGAGGAACTCTCTCTCTCTCTCTCTCTCTCTCTCTCTCTCTCTCTCTCTCTCTCTCTCTCTCTCACACACACCCACACACACACAACACACACACACACACACACAACACACACACACACACACACACACCACACACACACAGAGGCAGACAGACAGACAGACACACAGGACAAACAGACAGACAGAGAGACACAGAGAGAGAGACGTGTCTAATATCATCTGACGATGGGAAAGACATTCATTTAAATAAATTCCTGAACTGAATTGAACTGAAACTGAACTGAACTGAGAGAGAGAGAGAGAGAGAGAGAGAGAGAGAGAGAGAGACAGACAGACAGACAGACACACAGACAGACAAACAGACAGACAGACAGACAGACAGAGAGACGTGTCTAATATCATCTGACGATGGAAAGACATTGAATAAACTCCTGAACTGAATTGAACTGAACTGAACTGACTGAGAGAGAGAGAGAGAGAGAGAGAGAGAGAGAGAGAGAGGAGAGAGAGAGAGAGACAGACAGACAGACAGACAGACAGACAGACAGACAGACAGACAGACAGACAGCACGTTGCTGAATGGTGGCATCCGTGGCTGATGGGCTATGTAGTCAGGAACAATGAGTCGGTACACCCATGGGTACGCTGCTGTAGAGGTTCTGTTGTGTCACATTCAGTGGCCATCAGACCAAGACATCTTCATGCAATGTCCTGTGCATGCCCGCACCCTACGTCAGCACAGCGCAGGCTTTGATGTGTGGCGCAGGATTGCTCCAAGCAGCTGGGTTCCACAACTGAGAACAGTACTTCTCTGTGTCCCACTCGCTCCTTTGGGTGTAACTTTTTTTCTTGTCTGCCTTTTGGTCCACTTTCCCGAAACGGTCCAGTGATTCTGGGGACTTCGGAGAGAGTTCTGTTGACAGCAAGTACAGACTGCGATCTGGAATCCTCTTCAGAGCGTACAGACGACCGTATGTGGCAAATACTCGGCTGGGTCCGCAGTTGTGCTGTTTTCATCTGTCAGCGGAACGGCAATGATAGCAACGATGGGATGAACACAGTAGTGGCTTGATTGTGGGGTCTGTGGCCATTGGGGTCTGCTCTCATGAAATAAGGCTGGTACACCGGTGAGAACCTTTCCATGAAGGTTCTGTTGTGTGGCATCCAGTGACTATTACGCAGTGGCATCTGCCAAGGAGTAGTTATAACTCTTGTCATCTTAATGGAATGTCCAGTGCGTGCCTGTACCTGTTAAACACCATACAGGCATCCAGGAGTGGTGTAGAAGTGCTCCAGGTTCTGCAGTTGTGGACAGGTCTTCTCTGGGTCCGTCTCGCATCTCTGGGAGAAGCCTTTTCTTCGCACACACACACACACACACACACACACACACACACACACACACACACACCACACACACACATACACACATACACACATGTACACACACACACACACACACACACACACACACACACACACACACACACACACACACATGTACTCTGTGTGTGTGTGTGTGTGTGTGTGTGTGTGAGAGAGAGAGAGAGAGAGAGAGAGAGAGAGAGAGAGAGAGAGAGAGAGAGAGAGAGAGAGAGAGAGAGATGTCAAATGACAGTTATAGAGTAAGAGGCAGAAAAGAACATTCTACAATGAAATGTATGCTTCTAGCTATTCTTTGCTAACGAGGCAATGGAAGAAAGAAAAAACGCTCTTTTACACATTTCTCTAATGACAAAAAAGCACCATGCAAGATATCCTTCAAATTTGAACGATATTTTTTTTTTTCATTAACCGCAATAACCTGACCACGGCAGACACCAGACAAATATCAGCAAGTTGACACAATGTCTTGGGAGGGTAGGAACAGACTGGGGGAAAAGTAACCCAAAAAATGAGACAGTAGTAGACACTGAGGGAAAGGAGGAAAAAAAACAGAGAGAAAAACAGAGAGAGAGAGAGAGAGAGAGAGAGAGAGGGGGAGGGAGAGAGAGGGGGGGGGAGGGGGGGGAAAGAGAGAGGGTGTTGTTTTGCCTTTATCGGTTAATGTGAGAAGGCAACCAATCACCAATGTTACAAATTTACACTGACAACATCAGGTTGAAACTAATAGCTTGGGGGTCACGCTTCAACAACACCAGAGTTTATGGGAAAGTGAAAGAAGGCACAAAGCCGTGTGTGTGTGTGTGTGTGTGTGTGTGTGTGTGTGTGTGTGTGTGTGTGTGTGTGTGGTGTGTGATGCGTGTAGTGCGTGCGTGCGTGCGTGTGTGTGTGCGTACGTGCGTGCGTGCGTGTATGTGCGTGTGTGTGTGTGTGTTGGGGGGGGGGGGGGGGAGGGCGAGTAATCAGAGGCAGCACCAAGACATATGCCAATGCTGATTATTGTGCAAACTCGTGAATAAATGCAGCTTGATTCACCATGGTATAAATCAAAGCGGAGAGAGAGAGAGAGAGAGAGAGAGAGAGAGAGAGAGAGAGAGAGAGAGAGAGAGAGAGAGAGAGAGAGAGAGAGAGAGAGTACCGTAACTGGTTTTGACGTCAACGTGTAGGTGAAACTCAATGTTTTGCCGACACATTTTTCAACAGGTGATCTGACGCAAAGAAAGGCTGGATAATCGCCCAAACCATATGTGGACCTCCGTCATTCAGTGATCGCATGAATGTACCTAGTTTCTAACGTCACTAACCTGTAAAAAGACAGATACGCACATCGAGAAGAACAAACGCAAGCACGCACGCATACACAGACAAAGACACAGACAGACAGACACACAGACAGACAGACAGACAGAGGCACACACACACAAACACATATTCTCTCTCTCTCTCTCTCTCTCTTCTCTCTCTCCCTCCCTCCCTCACACCCTCTCTCTCTCGTCTCTCTCTCTCTCTCTCTCTCTCTCTCTCTCTCTCTCTCTCTCTCTGTGCCACGTATTATAGCAGACATCATTATTTGTTTTAGTTTCACTTCTATCGTCGAGAAATAATAATAAATGGGAAAACTAATAAAAAAAAAAAACTCATTGTAAATCATGAAGGTACCATTCGCATTTATCAACTGTTCCACAAAGAAGAGATTGTGATTTCACCATTCTTGTAAGTACAACCACCTTTCGGTCTCTCAATATATGAACATTGTATTGAATACACTCTGCCATCAAGATCAAGTAGATCAGGTTTTGCCATACTATCAATAATTTTCTCTCCAAGTTCTGTGGGGGATTCTCTATACTGGCATCGTTTCTTACGTCTAATTTCGCTTTCAGAGCACAATTCCAATCCCCCCCCCCCCCCCCCCCCCCCCCCCCGTTATAACAACAGAATCGTTGTCAAGCTGTTCTATACATTTACAGATTCTATCAAAACATTCTGGTCGGTCGCCACTAC
>JADBJO010005806.1:62835-67835 GCA_016801955.1 Conus betulinus
GTTTATATTTCATGATTTCTTTTCATACATCACATCTTTTGATTTTATTTTTGTCTTCTTGAGACTTTTGAAGATAACTGTGACCCTGATTTATTTCCTGGATTTCAGATATATTATAAACCTGCTGTAAAGTTCACCAAACAAGGGAGGAGATCGGGTGGAATTATATGTCTTGTAAGGGATGAATTAGCTCCTTTCGTGTGTTATTTAGATATCAACTATGAAAATATATGTGCGTTTGTCATTGATAAACGGTTGTTTGGATGTCTGAATGATGTACTGTATGTATGTGCTTATGTTCCACCGGAGGGGTCTCCTTTCTATTCACACTTTAATTATGACAGTGGGAATATCATGCTTGAAGAGTGCTTGACAGACTTGTTGATACAGATGGGAGATGCTTATATCATTCTATGCGGTGATCTCAACAGCAGAATCTCCAATATTTCTCCATTTCGCCCTGTTTATGACAATGACAATGTTCTATTTAAAAGTCATTCGGTTATTTGTGACCGGCATTCTCAAGATGAATGTGTTAACAGCTACGGCAAATCTTTGTTAAATATGTGCACTGCGTTGGATCTGATTATATTAAATGGATTATGTAATGGCGACCAGCAAGGTTGTTATACATATACATGTGAAAACGGGAGCAGTGTGAATGACTATTTTATTATGTCCAGTAATCTGTACGACTTATTATTTGAGGTGTCTGAATTGATTGTTGCTGTACGATTCGAATCTGATCATTTTCCCATTGAATATTGCATTGTTTTTTGCCATGATAATGTATATAAGACCGAAGATAGCGATGGTGTGCATGTGATTAAAAAAATTTATGTGGTGTGACGAATACAGTAGTATATTTTACAGGAATCTATGCGAGAAAGAAGTCCACGAGAAATTACAACAAGCTGCCCTTGAACTTATCGACGTGAACGTCAATGATGCACTGGATATTTAATAAATGTATTGAAGAGTGTGCTGCATGCATGAAGAAAACTATGAATTTGGATTTGGACAGTCGTAAGCAGGGTTGGTTTGATGAGGACTGCAAAAACAATAGAACTCAACTGCGCAGATTACTAAGAACATTTCGAAGATCATCAAAGCAATATGATTCTGTTGTCGGAAATGATGTCAGGGGAGATAAACTTAAAGAAGACAGTAATAGATACACAAATGCTAGAAGAGAATACAAAAAGTTTTTAGAAATGAAGAAAAAACAATTCAATAGGAATACTCTAGACAAATATTGGCTTCAGTTACTAACCAAAAAGAATTTTGGACGTGTATGTCCAATATCTCGTTAAAAAGAAACAACCAAAAAATAACATACCTTTAGATAAGTGGTTTCAGCACTTAAAGTTTTGTTGGATAAAGGTTTATCATGTAGTGGTAGTGATAACTTTCCAGAAGTTGATAATGAATATATGAATCGTCCAATTTCTCGTGAAGAAGTTCTGTTAGCGCTTAGTAAAGTTAAAAAACGAAAAGCTGCTGGACCTGATGGAATAATCGGAGAGTTTTTGAAAACTCCTTGTGAAAAAGTTGTTGATTTTTTTTGTGAAATTCTTTAATGCATTATTTGAAAGGGGTATTTTTCCTGAAAGCTGGTGTGAGTCTGTGACCCTTCCGCTTTATAAGAAGGGTAATGTAAATAATACCAATAATTATAGAGGTGTCTCTCTCTGTCAGATATAAGTAGTAAAGTATTCAGCGCCATTATCAATCAAAGACTACAAGATTATGTGGAGGAAAATAATATAACTGGTGAATATCAAGCAGGTTTTTAAACATGGATATTCAACTATTGATCATGTGTTTACTCTCATGGCTCTAATCCAGAAACAGTTTTCCCTCAATCGCAAATTGTACGTAGCATTTATTGACTTTGAAAAGGCGTTTGATTCAGTCAACAGAGATCTATTGTGGCCTGTCCTATTCAAAAACGGGATTACGGGAAGACTCTTTAAATGTGTTAGAAGCATGTATAATGTTGTCAAAACAAGAATTCGATGTGGTGCAAAACTCACAGATTATATAATTGTACTAGAGGTGTAAAACAAGGTGACGTCTGCAGCCCTATTTTGTTCTCTTTATTTGTAAACGAGTTAGCACTAGAAGTAATAAATATCGGAAGACATGGTGCTAGGTTTACTGTAGATTATATGGAACTGTTTATCTTATTGTTTGCTGACGATATAGTTTTTACTATCTGAAACGGTTATTGGTTTGCAAACACAACTAAATAGTTTGATGACTTCAGCTGACCAGCTGCAATTGAAGGTAAACATGGATAAAAGTAATGTAATAGTTTTTTTAGGAAAGGGGGTCACTTGTCGGCCAGGGAAAGGTGGGTATACAATGATATTGCCATGCCAGTAGTTAATGTTTACAAGTATCTTGGAATCTTTTTCTCAACTCGTTTAAGCTTTGTAGCCGCTTGCAGAGATCTTTCTGGAAGAGCAAAGAATCGTTTGTTATATATTTTGAGAAAGCTATACCTTTTGAATAACAATTCTTTAGAACTTTTTGTCAAGAGATTTTCGATATTTACATACAACCGATTGCACTATATGGATCAGAGCTGTGGGGACTGGACAGAAAAATCAGAATGCATTGCGAGTCAGTCCACTTATTTGGCCTTAAAAAGTTTTTAGGAGTGCATGTAAGAACTCCAAATGATTTAGTGTATGGAGAAACAAACAGGTACCCACTGTACATAAATGCGGCAATTAGGTGCGTTCGTTACTGGTTCAAATTACTAAAAATGAGCATTGATCGACTACCAAGGAAATCTTACACCATGTTATACGACTTGGACTCAAAAGGGAAAAACAACTGGGTATCAAACATTCGATTATTTCTTTATGAATTTGGTTTTGGTTATGTGTGGGAGTACCAAGGTGTTGGTCAAGAAAATTTATTTGTGCAAACTCTACGCCAGAGATTAATTGACTGCAGATGGCAGGACTGGGAAAGTCATATAAAAGCAAGTGAAAGATTTAAAATGTATAGAAGTTATACCTCTGGTCATATGGTGAAGACATATCTTTCATTTAATTTGGATATATATTTGCGGTTTCTTTTCACTAAATTTAGATTTGGCATATCTGAAATTAATGCACATGTGTATCGCTTTAAAACTATATATGGTAATGAGTTAGTGTGTCCATTGTGTAAGGAATCTAATGAGGACGAGCTTCATTTTGTTCTGACATGTTCTGTTCTGACTGATCTTCGTGTGAAGTATATTCCAGCAAAATTCTATATGAATCCATGTTTATTTCGATTTTGTCTACTTATGTCGTCGAAAGATGAAAGAATAGTACGTAAATTAGCATTGTATTTGCATAAAGCCTTTCAGTTAAGGCAAATTCTTCTTTCGTGATTTGTAGTGGATAACAAATGCTTGTAATGGACTATGAATTCTGCTTGAAATTGCATGATAATACATGTAAAACATTGTTACCGCCCCTCGTTCATATGGGGCTTTGGCCTTATTGAATATTATCTGAATCTGAATCTGATGAATCTCTCTCTCTCTCTCTCTCTCTCTCTCTCTCTCTCTCTCTCTCTCTCTCTCTCTGATTGCGCTCTTTCCCCTTCAAAATGGCCAATGACCTTACTGAATAAAAATCTCTCTCTCTCTCTCTCTCTCTCTCTCTCTCTCTCTCTCTCTCTGTCTGTCTGTCTGTCTGTCTGTCTGTCTCTCTTTCTTTATCCCCCCCCCTCTCCCTCTCTTTGTCACTGTCTGTCTGTCACTGTCTGTCTGTCTGTCTGTCTGTCTGTCTGTCTGTCTGTCTGTCTGTCTCTCTCTCTCTCTCTCTCTCTCTCTCTCTCTCTCTCTCTCTCTCTCTGATGTTCATAGCGCCAGAAAGCGACGGAACCTTTCACTCACTCAGGACGTCAGCGAGGTTGATCTGACCTACGCGCATTGATCAGCCCTTTATGAGTCACACAGATGACGACTGCTGACTACCATCCTCACTGTCTCCACCAGCTGGCTGCCATACCCTGCCGCCATCAGGACGCCAAAGGTTGCCAGCATCGCTGTCGTAGTCATAATCACCCCAGCGGCGGCAGCAGCAGCAACAGCAATGGATGTAGCGACAACAGAAGCATCCTTGCTCTCACTGTTCTTGTCTTCGCCAACACTGTGAGCGCTCTCGTTATCATCGTCGTCGTCGTCATCATCATCATCATCATCATCATCATCATCATGTTGTTGTTGTTGTAGTTGTTGTTGTTGTTTGTTCTTCTTCTCCCTTTCCTCCTCCTCATTTTTTTTCTTCTTCTTCTTCTTCTTCTTCTTCTTCTTCTTCTTCTTCTCTTCTTCTTCTTCTTCTTTTTCTTCTTTTTCTTCTTCTTCTTCTTCTTCTTCATCAGTTCCACCTGATGTGATCTTTCATTTTTTTCATCTGATCTGAGATTTTTTACAGTGGAAAGATTTTAGCAAAATATCGGGTGAGTTTTTAGATGTATTATAAAGGGTTGTGTACATGAATAACTTGTGTGAGTTGAATTCAACGCGGTGACAGCCCTGATATGGCCCTTTGCGGTCGCTGGGCTGTAAGCAACATTACTGTACCTCACCTTCTTCTTCTTCTTCTTCTTCTTCTTCTTCCTTCTTCTTTTTCCCCTTCTTCTTCTTCTTCTTCTTCTTCTTCTTCTTCTTCTTCTTCTTCTTCTTCTTCTTCTTCTTCAGTTCAAGCACCAGCAGCGGCTGGAACTGCAAAATATGAAGTGATCGTCATGATGATAACAGCAGCAACGACGCTGACAGGAGCATTGCCAACAGAAGACACAGTGGGATTATTACATGCTAAGAAGGCAGCAGTAGAATTGAAAGGTATAAAAACATAGCAAGTGGTGAACAATAGGAAGTACAGTACCAGCAATGCTATAATTCTTTGACAAGCCAAAAGGTCCATGTCATCTTACACATATCACCTCATCTTTTACATATTTCTCCAGCTCTTGTCCTCCTCTTTACT
>JADBJO010005806.1:77835-87835 GCA_016801955.1 Conus betulinus
CTCTCTCTCTCTCTCTCTCTCTCTCTCTCTCTCACACACACACACACACACACACACACACACACACACACACACACACACACATCAAACTTGTTACTAGTCCGTGTCACATTTACGCGCCTCAGCGACTACATTCCGTTCTAGCCTAGTATTTATATATACACCCTCTAACGTCTCTCTTCAGTGCAAAGATTTGTCTTGCTTTACCTTGCCTGGTTTTGACCCCTGGGAAGGAACTGTTGAGAGTCACTATAGAGGGCCTTTCTGCTGATGGCCTGCACACGATGTAGAATGAAACACGCGGCTGTCTTCACACAGAACGTAGCAATGCAGCAGTGTGGAGAAGAAGTTCAGATGTAGCCAGTTCCATGCGAAATTGTAGCAGATGTACATGTTTTCGCCCAGAGTGTCAATCTATTGTAACCATAGTTGCTGTTCCACCCACTGAGACTGCTTATTTGCACAGGTTTTATTGACAAGAGACCGACGAAAGATCAGAGTCAAAGTTTGGGCTGTTGATGGCTGATGCAGTTTAGAACCCACATCAATCTGAACTCTTCAATGGCACTGAAATGCACATTTAAGAATTCTTTTTGAATACGCCATTCACTTGGATTTGAAAAAAAAAAAAAACAACCTTGCAGTATCCTCTATGCAGTGTGACTAATTGTTGTCTTTTTATGTTGTATACACAAATAATGTAACGATTGTTAATTGTTTGTCGATTATACACGGAATTTCAGCAGCGTGACACTTTTGGTTAACAGTGTCTCAAACAAATGTAACACTTTGACTTTTGTTTCTTAATAAGTTCTTCGATGCTACAGTGTATCTCGTTTCCCAGCCTCTGAATCTGTTGCAGTTTGTTCCACATCTTCTTCCGGCTCTTCCTTCTTTGAGATCTAGGCATTGTGTCTTTTTCCCCAACCAGTTGAGAATCAAACGTGCCTGTACCACAAGCCAAGCAAGCCATGGCGAAAGATGCAAAATATTAACATTAACTCATTCACTCTCTAATCCATCAAAAGACTCACTCACATTCTCACATCTCCAAAGTGTATTTATTCGTTTTAAGTTGGCTTCCATCAGTGACAGCAAGCCCCCTCCTCCCAATGCATCCAAACCTAATACGAAATTACCCACCTAGGTCTCTATTCAGGGCAACTGGTTAGAGAGCCAACGCTGTCTTTGCTTTACCTTGCCTGTTTGGTAGCTGCCCTCCCGTCTTCTGCAGTGCAACTCTTTTAGTCGTCCTGACTTTGTTTTGTGGAGATGCTGTTTTTATCAGTCCTTTCGTCTGGAGCCAGCGAGGACACAAGGAAAGACACATGCTGTATGATATATTCACTTTTCCAACACACAATCTTACAGAACCTGTTATCCTTATCATTCATGTATCCGCTCTCTCGTTCATCCACTCAAACATTCACTCACATTCTCTCACCTCCAAATGTTGTATATATTTTTTGTCAGTTTTTACGCCCTCTGCGAGTTCATGCCCCTCCAGTTTAATATTTATGATGCCAGCTCACCTTTCTCTTTTGGACAACGATTTCTAACGCCGTGGACTTACTTTGCTTTATCTGTTTTAAAGCCTGGTTTCTGACTGTGGAGTCACCTCCCTTTCTTACCTGACAGCCTCTCTGTCTGTCGCAATTTGGGGGCGTCCTTCTGGGAACTGGTGAAGAACATTCCTTTACTTGCTACTCTTTGATATTGTTCTCCCACTTCTTCTTCTCCTCGCGGCCTCTGCTTCATCCTTTCTGGCGTCATGTCTGGATGGATGATTTGTAGCCGAGCTGGTTGTTGATCAAGAAACGTGCCCGTGCCATGATAATGAGATCAACGTGGTTAAAAACGCAATGCTTTATAATCTATCGACTCTTCGAGACGGAGCAGAACAGACAGTTCACAGCTGCTGAGGATACTCAACGCAGCCATCTAAATTCCTCAGAGTGCGTTCATATATACCTCTCCTCCTCTCAAGCCTTAGGTCCTAGTCATCCTACCATCCCTGTTCCACTCCCCCCTTCCCGTCTCTTGTGCCTCCTGCCATACATATAATACGCCGTGCTTAATATTCCGGGATCGTCCCTATAATCGACGGCCAGCCGTGACACGTGCTTTATTGACCTATTGACCTTTGGTTAATGGGATCGGCTGCTGCCGCACAGAGACGAAATAATGACCGTGGACGCGGAAGAAAAAAAAAAAAGAAAACGAAGAAAGATGAAGTTGGCGGCCATACGAAGCTCTCCCATCTCCCTCTGTTTCCTTTCTTTATAGTTTTCAAATGCAGCATGAACAGTCCATAAAAAAACGTTGAAACAGATCAAACAACACCTCGTCCCCACAGTTAATGCAACTATATCTTATGTAGGCATAGTCTCTCTCTCTCTCTCTCTCTCTCTCTCTCTCTCTCTCTCTCTCTCTCTCTCTCTCTCTCTCTCTCTCTGGATGTCTGCCTGCATTTGTTTACTTATTATTCACTCAGGCTAGAATATGTCGTTTTTCTCATAGAATGAACATTTTACCGTAAGACCTCATGGCGTCACAAGAGCAATGCAATACCATAAATACAGTGTAAACTCAGTAATCTTTCGAAATCAAACAAACTAAAAAAAAAAACGAGCAAATTATTCAACAAACAAACCAAGAAATGATCGAACCAAACCAGACAAACTGAACTAAGCATATGGAGCAAACGACCCGATTCGTCCCAGCCCCCAATTACACCCTCCTTCAAGATATTGCTTGCGCTATTAGTATTCACGGTTCGTCTGGATAGCCAATACTGCTCGTGACATGCGCCTTCTGACCTTTGAGCCTGGTGTTAATGACGCTGATTGTGTCCTAGGTCGGAGTTAATGACTGTGAGGATGTGGTGCAAAAGAAAGAAAGAAAGAAAAGAAAGAAAGAAAGAAAGAAAGATAGAAAGAAAGAAAGAAACAAACAAACAACAAACAAAGAAGGAAGGAAAGAAATGGAAGAAAGGGAAAGAAAAGAGCCGTATGGAAACTACCCCCTGCTCTATACTCTTTCTTTTCTCTTCATGAATATGCCGCACAGATGCAGGATAAAGAAAAAAATCACATATTGACAGATTCCTGATCCCATCACCTCCTCGGTATGAGTAGCAATAGAAATCATATCTAATCAATCAATCATGCCATCAATTAACCTGTTAACAATCAATCAATCAATCAATCAATCAATCAATCAATCAATCAATCAATCAACTAACTAATCAATCAATCAGTCTCTATTACAATCTACCCATCTATCTATCTATTTTCTACCATCTATCTATCTATCTATCTATCTATCTATCTGTCTGAAATTTTACGGGAACGACATTTTAACGAAAATCCCGGTGTGCATTTTTTTTAGAACGTGTGCTACAAAGAATTGTGTGTGTTTCTTTTTAAGAACCTTATGTGAAAGTTGATTTCGACGAGGTGATATTCCTGACATGGCCCTTCTCAGCTGGCCTATAAACACCATTATGACGATTATCTATCTATCTATCTAACTATCTATCTATCTATGTTTCAACATTTAGGCATAATTTTACAAGAGCAATCTTTCCATGCAAAAGAACTCTTCACACATTCAGGCCAAGGAACGGTCATCCGGATGAAGCACTGAATCTCCCCCACCCCCCTCCTAACACCCTTCCACTACCACTCGCACTCATCCACCAGCACCACCTCCATCCCTGCCATCACCTTGCACTCCCTTCATTCTCCTATAATGCATTGTTTGAGCTATTGATATACTGGTGATGTCCGGATAATCAGTGTGTACTCGCGACACATGCTTCATGACCTTTGAGCCTGGTGCATATGAGACAGTCTGTTGCCTAACTGGAGATAATGACTGCGGCGATGAAGAAGAAAACGAAAGAAAGAAAGAAAGAAAGAAAGAAAGGAAAACAATCAAACAAACAAACAAAGAAAAGGTTGAAAGACAGAATGAAAGAGTAGGAGAAGCAAAAAGAAATGAAGAAGAAAAAAAAGAAAGACAAAAAAAAACACACAAAAAAAAAAAACGAAGAAAGTTTGAAACAAAGAGAAGTTGAAAGAAAGAAAAAAAAAGAAAGAAAGACAAACAAACTGGCATGCAAACTGAAAGAAAGAAAGAAAAAGAAAGAAAGAAAGAAAGAAAGAAAACATGAGCAGTATTGACATTTCACATCTTGCAATCCCAAACCTTTGTATTCATAGAATTTTGTAATAAACAGACACACCATTGAACCAGTTTAGGACATATTTATCTACCCACCCCTTGCTCGGTGTGTATAGTAAATGAAACCATATCTTGTCTATTCATTTATTAATTTCTTTACTTCTTTCTTTCTTTCTTTATTCATTCATTTATCTGTTTATTTATGTATCTATGTATTATGGATTTATTCATGTATTTATTTACCTATTTATTTATTTGCCTATTTATTTATTCGGTTATTTACTCAATCATCTGTTTATCTATTTTCTTAATTATTTACGTATTCATTTGCTTATTTACCTGCTTACTTACCTACTTAATTACTTACTAACTTACTATTTTACTTATTCATTCTTCTCTGTCTTTCTGTCTGTCTGCCCGTCGGTCTGTCTGTCTGTCTGTCTGTCTGTCTGTCTCTGCATTAAGCGGCTGTCTCTCTGTCTGCTTACCTCTTTATCTCTCTATCTATTACATCTTTGTTATCTATCTGAATTTTTCCCATTCGTTTACAATTCTGAAGACTATTGTTCCTTCAGCAAGGTGCATTGTACAATTAGATTCAATGGCAGACAGTCGCATAGAAGAATAAACCGACGTTCTGTGTACTCCCTGAACCTCTTATCCCACCTCCTTCCTCCAATTCACCCAACAGCCCAACACCCTTCCCCTCCCCCACCTGCCATCCTTCTCCCACCCCGTTTGACACTAGTTATGCCATGTTCGCTCCATTTGTATTCCAGCATCCTCTTTGTAATTTATGGCTGCTCGTTACATGTGCTTCATGATCATTTCATTATAAAGATTATTGCTGTCGTCATTATCATAATCATCATCATTATCACTGCATAAATACAATTTTCTATTCTAGAGCTGTTTGGCCAAATCAGAATGTGAGCACGTATCATTTCCTGAACACTAGACGGGTTTCTCAGAGTGAAAGACGACAGTTTCTTTTTCTCACAATGTGAGACGGCAGATTAACGAGCCTCTCAGTGCCAATATTCTCATTCAATCCCCAATATGATGTAATCACTCACTGCTTTATATTGGAGAAGGGAGGATGTTCATAGGTGGAAGGGGGACAATGGCTTCGCCTAGACACACACGTAAGCACCTTTTCTTTCTTTCCTTTTTTTGTACTCCCAATTCTCATAGAACTGGGAGTACTTTACAATGGGAACGAAGAAATGCTGTCTGTGTGTCTGTCCGTGGTCAAAACGTGTTCCACTCGCTCCAGGCAAAACTTCTGGGCTGATCTTTCTGAAAATGTGTAAGTGTGTGCATTATGGGTCAATGAGGATGCCCGATGTTTTATGTTATCAGAATAGCCGTTATTAACGGCTATAACGGCCCCAAACGGTTTTTTTTTTCGTCATTATGAAATATCTCAGAAAGTACTTGGCCGATTTATAAGCGGTTTGGATGATCTTGTGACAAATCGGAGCCTCTTTCCATATGTAAGTCATGTAATGCTGAAAATCGATTAAACAACGTTATAAACCGTTATTTTTGCCGTTATTTCTTATATATGGGTGAATGTTAATGAAATTTGATATATAGAAAGGTCATCACACACAAATGGCACTTCTGTATAGTGTTTCAAAATTTGACCGTTAAAAACCGTTATTCTTAACATATTATCCGATTTGGATTAAATTTGGTATGTACACAGGGTCTAGCCCAGTGAGGACTTCAATATCAGTTTCAAAAGTGTACATCGGTTATATAATCGTTAAAACCGCTTTTTTTAATTAATTTTGCCTTTATTTTTTATATATTGGTGGATTTTAATTAAGTTTGGTATACAGAAAGGTTATCATACGCAAATGGCACTTCCATATAGTGTTTCGAAATTTGACCGTTAAAACCCGTTCTTCTTGACATATTGTCCGATCTGGATGAAATGTGGTAGGTAAATAGGCTTTAGCCCAGCGAGGACCAAAATACCAGTCTCAAAAGTGTGCCTCGGTTGAATCACCGTTAAAACCGTTATTCAAGATAACCTGGGAGTACGTTTCTATGCTTTGCATCGTGTTTTGTCATCAGAACCGAACGGGATTGCTTCACCCTGCATTGCATCCTATCATGCAGGATCGTTTCTGCTCTCCCAACGTCCAGCTACGTCCCCCTCTCTTGTCTCCTCGGAGTCCTGTCTAGAGTCTCTTCATATCTTTCTGCTTTCATTTCCATCCCAGCGCCCTACACCTTCATCCCTTTTGTTCGTCGGTGGTGGATCATCGCTTGTGTTGTTGGTGTCCCTGGTGGCTCATTTCTTTGGTCATTCATTTATTCTGTCGCGCACTTATTCCTGTGATAACACCCCTCCACCCCCCCCCCCCTCTCCCCCACGTGTTCATTCACTCATTCGCTCACTCCTATGCACCCACCTGCTCACTCGCTCCTTCATCATATTCTCATGCATCTACCTGGTGACTATCTGACTCATTGACTCACTAACTCTCTCACTCATTCACTCACTCACACACACACTCACTCGTTCACTCACTCACTCTCTCATTCACTCATTCACACACACCTGTATCGCGCACTCATTGACTTACTAACTCTCTCACATAGCCACGCAGACACTCACTCACTATCTCACACATCCAATTTGTCACTAATACATATCATCCCCCCCCACCCCTCCCCCAACCAGCCACTTCATTCATTTCTACCTGAGTGTTTAGATACCCTATAACTTCTCTCTTCAGTCCAACATTTATTTTTTTCCAGTCAAGGCTTTGTCTCATTTTACCTTGCACGATTCTGAACCACTTAGGACTTCTTCTGGCACGGTACAAAACACTCAGGACAACGAAAACGAGCGAGCAATCACTTATCGTCATTCACTTCAGCGCAAGATGGGCGTTGAGTGTTTTGAAGAAGACCTAAGAGGTCGAAACGCGTCGCGGTTTGTCTTGTGATTCGTTTTGTCTACGTTTTCTTGGCGGTTCGCTGTTAACTACATTCAAAATTTGCTTTACCTTGCCTGTTCTAGAGCTCTGCTTTTGGATTGTTGATTCGCTGCTGTTTGTTTCCTGACAGCCTTTCTGTCTGTCGCAAGTTTGGGGCATCCTTCTCTTTTAACTGGTGAAGACCAGGCCTGTCCTTGCCACTCTTTGATGTTGTTCTCTCCCACTACTTCTCCTGGCAGCCGCTGCTTCATCCTTCTGGCAGTATGCCTTCATAACTTATATTCACCCGAGGTGGCTGATCATAAAACATGCCGGTACCATGAGCCGAGAGCGACATGCTAAACACACACACACACATGCTTTATGATCTATGGACCTCTCCAGACAACACAGTACAGACAGGTCACAGCTGCGGAGAATACTTAATGCAGGCATCTCTATTCCTCACAACACGTTCCTATTCCTCCCTTCCTCTCAAGCCCTGCGTCCAGACTGTCCTCCCTTCCATCTTCCACCTCCCCTCTTCCCGTCTGCTATGCTCCACCAATATCGCCTTGGACCTCCTGCCATGCATAATACGCCGTGTTTAATATTCCAGGATCGTCCGGATAATCGATGGCCGCCCGTGACACGTGCTTCATTGACCTATTGACCTTTGGTTAATGGGACTGACTGCCGCGCAGAGGAAATAATGACCATGGAGGAGGAGAAGAAGAGAAAAAAAAGCAAAGAAAGATCAAGTTGGAGGCCATACAAAGCTCTCTCATCCTCTTCTCTTCTCCTTTCTTTATAAGTTTGAATGTATAGCGTGAGCAATCGATAAAACAAAATTGACAGTTTTAGACACAAGCTCCCCCCCCCCCCCCCCCCCCTGTCCCCCACACCCCTTCTTCTACTCTTCTTCCTCAGTTGCGAAAAGTAATGGCGAATACATCTTAACTAGTCGTGGTTCTCTCTCTTCCTCTCCCTCCTTCCCTCCTTCCCTCCTCCCTCTCTCTCTCTCTCTCTCTCTCTCTCTCTCTCTCTCTCTCTCTCTCTCTCTCTCCATTTGTGTACTTGTTTTAGAATACTAAGAACATAATTAATGTTCTCTCTTCGAATGAACATCTTACCATAAGACCTCGTGATAAAACTAAAGGAATGCAAAGCATGATACAGTGTATACTCATTTATCTTTCAAAAAATGAAACTAACATCTGGATAACTGAAAACGAACATCTAATTCAACTAAAAAAAAAAAAAAAAAAAAAAAAAAAAAAAAAAAAAAGGAATACACGACAAACTAAAACAAGCATATTGAGCAACCAACCGGATTTGTAACCCGCCCTCAATTTTCGCCCTCCTACAATACACTGCTCGCGCTATTAATATTCTAGGATCGGCGGGACAGTCGATACTGCTCGTGACATGTGCATTCTGACCTTTGAGCCTGGTGCTAATGACACGGACTGTGCCCTAGACAGGAGCTAATGAATGTCAGGATGTTGTGGAAAAAAAAAAAAACTTGAAACACGAAGGAAAGAAAGGGAAGAAAGGGAATAAAAAGGAGCAGCATGAAAATCACACCCCTTGCTCCTCCACCCTCTGTTTTCTTGTCATGAGAAGCGGAGAATCACATTATAATAGATTTCTTTATCCCATGATCTTCTCCGTATGAGTAGTAATGGAAATCATATATAATCATTCAATCTATCTATCTATCTATCTATCTATCTATCTATCTATCTATGTTTAGGTATATTTTTGCAAAGAGAAATCTTTCTTTGTGAAGAACACTTTACACTTAGGCTTTAGAACAATCATCCAGATGATGCAATGAATCTTTTTCTCCCCCCCCCCCCCCCCCCTCGTCCCAGCTTCCGCAGCATCCACTCACACCCATCCCCCCCCCCCCCCCCCCCCCCAGCTTCATCCCTGCCGTCACCTTCCACTCCCTTCGATCTCCTTTGATGCATTGTTTGAGCTGTTCATATACCGAGCTTGTCTGGATAATCAACGTGTGCTCGTGACGCACGATTTATGACCTTTGAGCCTGGTGCATATGAGGCAGTCTGTTACCCAGACAGGGGTTAATGACCGTGGCGATGTAGACAAGAGAGAAGAAAGAAAGGAAGGAACGAAGGAAGAAAGGGGAACAAACAAAAAAATGGAAATAGATGAATGAATGAATGCATATATAAATAAACAAATAGATGGATGAATGAATGAATAAATGAATAAACAAATAGATAATATAAATAAACCAAAAAAGTTAAAAAGTAGAAAGAGAGAAAGTGTTGGCGAAAGAATGAAAGAAATGAAGGAAGGTAAAAAAAAAAGAAAAAAAAGAAAAGACAGATAGAAAGAAAGTCAGACAGACAGACAGGAAGAAAGAAAGAATGAATGAAAGAAAGAAAAAGAAAGAAAGAAAAGACAGACAGACAGACAGACAGAGACAGACAGACAAAGAAAACGGGGCAGCATTGACATGTCACAACCACACACTCCCTCAACCTGCTCCCTCGTGTTTGTATTCCTAGATGTTTTGAGCCAGTGGATAAAGCATTGAGTCAGTTCATAACACATTCATCCACCCTCTCCTCAGTACGGATAGTAAATGAAACCGTATCTTATTTTTATTGTTTAATCAATTAATCAATTAACTAATTAATCAATCAATCAATCGATCGATCAATCGATCAATTAATTTAATTAATTAATTAGTTAATTAATCAATCTATTAATTCATACATTCGTTGATTTATTTGTGTACACACTTCATTACGTATTTAAGTACTTACTTGCTTATTGACATACTTATTCGTCCCTCTGTCTGTCTGTCTGTCTGTCTGTCTGTCTATCTGTCTCTGTCTCTG
>JADBJO010005806.1:100335-102835 GCA_016801955.1 Conus betulinus
TTGATTGATTGTAAAGAGTGTATTGTTTTAGCTTTTGGCAAAATCTTTCGCGGAGTCTAATCTAATTTCTCTCCTTACAAAATGTGTCAAAAGCAAAAGACTTTACTATAAATTTAGCGCAAGAATTTTTCCTATTGTCATCTAGAGGAAGAACACCCGCTTCTTTATATGATCCTAGATTGGAAGCATGTATTGGAACCCCAAGTGCCAGTTTAACAGCTTTGCAGTCTATGCTTTTGAAGTTTGGATAATAGGTGCTTGGGCATTGAAGAAAACTTCTTGGGCATATATTAAACGAGATCGAACAAGTGAGTTTGCAAGACATAAAAGTGCTTTAGTATCTTGACCCTAACGTTGTTTACTAATATATTTTGAGAAAATTCAATGCTTTTCGTGCTTTATCAAGTATATGACTTATATGTTGATTCCAGGTAAGTTTTGATGACAGATAAACACCTAGAAACTTAACACTTTGCACAAACTTAAGGGCAATTCCATTAATGCTGAATATAGGCATTTTATCTGGGTTATAACCTGAATTTAAAAGGACCATGTTTGTTTTTTCTAAAGATAGTGATAAACCATTTTCTTTCATAAAATTAGTTATTTTATCTAATTCCTTTTGGTAAACTTGTTTTTGTATAGTTTAATGCTCTAGTGGGTGTATTGCGTGTCATTGTTACCTTCATCCACATGCATATATCGTCAGCGTACTGGACTAAAACTGAATCGTTTGACAATCTCTTTGGGAGATCGGCTATGAGTATATTAAATAGAACAGGAGAAATAACTGAACCTTGTTGTGTGTGTGTGTGTGTGTGTGTGTATGTGTGTGTGTGTGTGTGTGTGTGTGTGTGTGTGTGTGTGTGTGTGTGTGTGTGTGTGTGTGTGTGTGTGTGTGTGTGAACTCTGAACTCGAAATATTTAATTGTAAGGCCACCGACCTGTATACAACGGGTACATGTTTGCTGAGAATAACATAAAAATGGGTACGGGTCATCAGCAAAAGGAAGTAATTTCTTTCCAGAAACAGACAAGCAAAAATTACAAGGGGAAATAATAGACGGAAACAAACTAAGATAAACAAAAACATTTCCACTTGCGTGTGAAACCAATTACAACAGGTATTCATATATCTAGTTTCCTTTCATAAGTTGATGTCTAGTTTTCAATGCACAAAAGATATACGTTGCCAAATTTCTAAGCATCATCATGTTTTCAGATTGCACCAAATAAGCTAAACAATGTGTGTGTGTGTGCCGAGAGAGAGAGAGAGAGAGAGAGAGAGAGAGAGAGAGAGAGAGAGAGAGAGAGAGAGAGAGAGAGAGAGAGAGAGAGTTACAGACGGACCAACGGACAGACGGGCAGACCGACAGACAGACAGAGTGTCGGTGTTGAAGTCGGTGACATTTATTGATAACATACCATGATCCTTTACGTGGGTGTTTGTGAGCAATATATCAACAATCAGAGAACGAGCAAGTGTAGATATAAAACTTGTTTTTCTTTTATCAAGTCTCACCATTCGTACATAATACAAAGCAAAGCAAAAAGAAAAACAAAAACAAAATTGTGTACATATTATGAGAGAGAGAGAGAGAGAGAGAGAGAGAGAGAGAGAGAGAGAGAGAGAGAGAGAGAGAGAGAGAGTTGAAACATAGATATATATGTTCATGCGTTATGTTTATTGTAAGATATTCCTTACGGAAAACCTATTGACTTTTTTTTTTTTCCACATTCCTCACTGCCTCCCTCTTCCTTTTCCAAATTCTTATTTACCTACTTCCAACTTTTAACATTTATCACAATATATTTATTAAAAACAAACAAACAAACAATCAGAAACATAAAGTACCAAGCCAGATGAGGATCTCGTAAATGACATGAAATCAAACATAAACTGCCGTTTGTAATTCACAACAGTACATAGAAAATGCCTACTATACATTCACGGTGACTTGCAAGACGCCCAACAGCCGGTGGAATAATCTGAATACACTTTGCAGCGTAAAGATCATATCGGGCGTTTATCAAATCATCGTCTGCATTCCATCGTGGCAGAAAATTAAAAACAAACAAACAACAAAAAACAGAAAGTGCTAAGCCAGAACGGTTCAACCCTCAAAGAGCGTCTCTCTCTCTCTCTCTCTCTCTCTCTCTCTCTCTCTCTCTCTCTCTCTCTCTCTCTCTCTCTCTCTTCTCTCTCTCTCTCGCTCGCTCGCTCGCACGCTCACGGTATAACATATGTCGCCTTCCTTGCAAAATAGAATTCATGGTCTAGGAAACAGATCAAATTTGACAGTGTTTGTAATACAAAAGTAAATTAGGGCTCATAGCTCATGCGCGCACGTGCACACTTGAAGAAAACCACACGTGTGAGGAGAGAGAGAGAGAGAGAGAGAGAGAGAGGAGAGAGAGAGAGAGTGCGAGAGAGAGAGAGAGAGAGAGAGAGAGAGAGCAGAGCGAGAGAGGCACTCAGCCAAACGAGCCATGAGGGTGA
>JADBJO010005806.1:117835-122835 GCA_016801955.1 Conus betulinus
ATCTTTTTACATGATGGTATGCTTTTTGGATCCTTATGTCTGGTATCCAAATCTAGTTCCGCTATCAGATGTAGGCTATCTGTAACGGATCTCTCAGTACATATATTTCAGGTGATAAAATAACTTCTTTCCGAATTTTCACTCACATGATTTGTTAATATATTAGTCTTTTCGTTATTGTTGTTGTTGTTGTTGTTGCTGCTGCTACTTGTGCTGTTGCTGTTGTTGCTATTTGTTGTTTGTTGTTGTTGTTGTTGTTGTTGTTGCTGTTGTTGTTGTTTTCAAATTTTGTGCTTTTCCGATTCAAAACTTTCATACATCTGCTCCCATGGAGACATTTGGTAAATGCGTGGAAACTTTGAAACTCAGAGTTATCTGACTGATACATTTGACATGATATGAGAGGCATAAAGTGTTATTGGCTGATGCGCCACATGGTTTTTGGTCTCTTTGGGAAGACCGTCCTTCGAATTCATTTAAAAGCTCATCAGCGAAAATATTTTCTACTGAAAAGCTCTGTACAGCATAATTATTATTGTTGCATTTTGGCTTATTGTTTTGACATTCGTCCGATTGTGAGCAAAAATCGCTGTATTGTTCATCATTTTTCTGCGTTTCTCACTTGTAATTTCAGGTGTAAGCAGGGGTTTTTTTTTTTTCGTCATCATTTTTGTCATCGATGAAGAAACATATGTTTCTAACAACGTAGGAGTCAATTTGCATCTACTTTGAAGAGAATCCATCCACACACACATACACACACACACACACACACACACACACACACACACACACACACACACACACACACACACACACACGCGCGCGCGCACGCACACATACACACACACACACACACACACACACACACACACACACACACACACACACACACACACACACACACACGCACACACACACACGCAAGCACGCAAGCAACACGCACACACACACACACACACACACACACACACACACACACACACACACACACCACACACACACACACACACACACAACAGAGCTGTAGTCCATGAATTGGCCATGAATCTCTCTCTCTCTCTCTCTCTCTCTCTCTCTCTCTCTCTCTCTCTCTCTCTCTCTCTCTCTCTCTCTCTCTGACTTTCTTTTTCTCGTTGTACACATTTATTCATCTTTGATTTATCTATCTATTTGTTTACTCATTTTTTTCCTATTTGTTTGTGCCGGCCATTTCCATTTGCTTCAGCCTGTTTTGCCCCCTCCGCTCCCCAGAGAATCAGTAAAAAGCAGCAAGCAAACAAATGAAAACGAAGGATACAGAGACAATGCATAGAAGAAATAGCAGGCACACAACACAGAAACAAATAAAGCATGACATCGATTTTTTAATCTCAGAGTTCGTTTCAAGAATTGATAGAAGTGTGAAACAACTCTCTGTCTCTGACTCTCTCTGCCTCTCTCTGTCTATCTTTCTTTCTCTCTCTGTCTCTCTCTCTCTCTCTCTCTCTCTCTCTGTCTCTCTCTCTCTCTCTCTCTCTCTCTCTCTCTCTCTCTCTATCTCTCTGTGTCTCTCCTCACACATTCACACACGCACACACTCATCCATACACCTGTATGCACGCACATACACGCGCGCATACACACATGATACACAATACGATACACGATATTTTATTTGTCCTCAGAGAATACAAAAAAAAAAAAATTGTGGTGCCATCATCAAAATTCACATATCACAGCAAATTATAAACATGTATATCATTAAAGATTTGCACTCTTTCCACTGTTCTCAGTCATTCCTTGTCAACACCCCCCCCCCCCCCCCCACACACACCACACAGAGACAGTCAACACACACACACACACCACACACACACCACACACACACACACACACAGAGTGCGACTCAGAGAGAGAGAGAGAGAGAGGAGAGAGAGAGAGAGAGAGAGAGGAGAATCACTGAGGGGTTGGAAAAGAAAACGTCGGCACTCCCTTGACTGAGAAAAAAAAATGGAGATCCTTTGGAGTGACGTCACCCTCTGCCGTCATTGACATGCAAGGACGCACAAGCTCAGCACAGCAGGTGCACGTGGGCGGTCCTTTGGCGGTCGTCGATCCGGAAAGCAGCAGCTGATGTTGTGAAAAGGGCAGTTGGTTTCTCCAAGGGATTAGCTTTAGTGTGAGGAGGAGGAGGAGGAGGAGGACTCTGAGGTCTGGTGCTGAAAGAGAATGGAGGAAATTTAAATGAGCATTAATTTGCTTCTCTCTTCTCTTTCTCCCTGTTAGGAGGATTGGAAGTTTGGTGTCAGGAAGAGAAAAAAAAAAAAAAGACCGTCCTATTTTCGCGTTTTTCTTTCTCATTTCTCTCCTAAGAAGATTTGAGTTTTAAGGCTTTGTTGTCAGTGTTGTTTTCTAACCTTCCACTCAGCAGTTATGAGTATTACTTTCCAGATGTCAAACTTCACGTTAAAGTCAAAATTAAGAAGAAGAAAAAAATTACGCCCCCCCCCCCCTCCCCCTTAGTTCAAAACAAATAGGCATTCAAAGAAATCAAACTGTGCTATCATCTCAGCAATTTCTCTTCAGTGTTATATTTTGTTGTCATCTCTGATTTCCATTTCACGGAACATGATGTTAGTAGGAATAATGTTATGCTGAGTTTCAAACAGAGAGAGAGAGAGAGAGGAGAGAGAGAGAGAGAGAGACGGAGAGAGAGGAGAGAGGAGAGAGAGAGAGAGGAGAGAGAGAGAGAGAGAGAGAGAGAGACAGGACAGAGACAGACAGACAGACAGACAGACAGACAGACAGACAGACAGACAGAGACAGAGATAGAGAGACAGAGAGAGATAGAGACAGACAGACAGACAGACAGAGGCAGAGACAAGTTGCATAACCAACGCACCAACGTTCTTTATCTGTGGAGTGACTTGAGAACCAAATATTCGTTTGCAAAGTCCTGCACACAGAAAACTACTTTTTGTTTTCATTAGATGTTTTGGAAGCCCTCTCATAAATGATAACTATTGTCACAAAATACAAGAAAGCTTGAGAAGCTGATGCATGCGTTTGCTCTCTGCTATCTACAAGTCAGAGTGAAGTAAAACACATGTAAAATAGCTATTGTTGACTGCATCGTAATCAGTATTTTATCCAAGTGTGTTGTAGTTTGTTTTTGGGTCCATTTATATGATTGGAGTGACTCTCTCTCTCTCTCTCTCTCTCTCTCTCTCTCTGAGAAAGATCAAGACAGACAGAGAGAGAGAGAGAGAGACAGAGAGACAGAGACAGACAGACAGACAGATAGACAGACAGACAGAGACAGAGAGAGAAGGAAGGAAGGAGGGAGGGAGAGAGAGACGGAGGGAGACAGAGTGAGAGTCTTAGTGAAGCGCTGAGATCAAACGTGAGGTACTACACAAATATCATTAACTACTACTATTTATTGTCACTACTGTATATGCGACTTTTCATAGATTAACTGTGTTTTAAACTTGTCCTGGATGTTGACATAGAGTCACAGTGCTTGAGAGACAGAGACAATGCCCTCCACGTAGTTTACTTTGAAACGGGGGGAAAAAGACCTCTTCACCTCTGATCTTTGTTTTCAGAGTTGTGAAAGTCGCAGGAGGAGGGGAAAGCCAATGAGAAACGGAGCTGACGAGAAAAATGTGTGGGGGTGTGACCTAATGCCGATGGATAATCAGCTCTGCGATAACTTCAAAGGGGTTCAGAGCCAGTCCTGTCAGAGATCTGACACCATTCGTGACAGTTCAACTGCAATGAGACATGCTCGGTGTGGCTAGACCCGAAGACAGATCGAGCGACTTGAATTAGAATTCTTTTGAGTATATCGATGACTTTCGGAAGGCCCGATAAGGAGAGAGAGGGACGATGTTGTAGTTCAAAGAGGATGGGGGCACAGACCAAAATCTCAGCAGAACCAGCGGAGAGAATGATGAGGGAGAGAACTTTCTCTGTGAAGCCCAAGGTTGGGATTTCGTAGAGATGTCGTAGACATGTATTGAAACGAGAACTTGTGTTCTAGAGATATGGAACATAGGGAGGATAGTAACGTGAAGATGATTGTCAAAGAGTCTAGAAAGAGAAGGCCGATTCTGTCATTTCTTTTGGACGGCTAGCACTTCTACAGTCTTATCACCGTTGACTTGTAGTAGTTAATTTCATTAATCCAGATATCATTAACATCTGCAACTCATTCCAATGTTTATGACACTTGATTGTCAGCTTAATTAAGAAAGTCTCAAAGCGAGGTGCCTGCGCGCGGCAGAAATTGAAAGAAACTTAAGAGAATAATTACTATGACACCGAACAAAAGAAACGAAGAAAGCAACAAACAAATAACAGTGTCTTGTAATTTGAATGTTCCTTTCATTCAGTGGCATAGCAATATATGTTTTAAACTTGTCTCCATACGAAAGACGACGTCGATCAAGTCGTGTATCAGCAGCAACAACACTTTCATGCAACAAAGGAAAGAATGAAAAAAAAATACTGTCAGGCTTGTGCAATCTCCCAGTCTTGACCTACACCCTGTTCCTCCCACGCAGAAGGGTCTTTTAAGAAACCTTGCTCTCTCTTTCTTTCCAGTATCGGCGTTTGGTTTCCAGCTTTTTCTGCACAGGCATTCAGCCCCCAAAAGTGCAGAGCAGAGCCGAACTCCGTGTTTTCATGCATCTCAAAGACAGCAGAGAGTAACACCGATTGAAAGGATTGCATTTTTTTTAAAGAACTTTTACTGGGGCCCTCAGAATTATAATTCTCTTGCTTTTTTCAAGTGGCAAATGGTTTACATGGTATCTTTGTTTATTTAGAACATTTATTCGAGGTGTGCAATGTATTAAAATAAATGACCAATGGATATTCTGAAACTTGACGCACAAGCACGTACATGAGGTATGGGTTCTTTCTGTACTTGTGTGACGGTCGTGTTTACTGTAGGTAGGACCCAAAGTCTGGCTAGAAGATATATACGTGTTGTTTGTACATTTAGGATGGAT
>JADBJO010005806.1:130335-135335 GCA_016801955.1 Conus betulinus
GTGTGTGTGTGTGTGTTGTTTGTGTGTTTTGAAGGGGGGGGGGGGGGGGGGGCAAAGGGCACGACACTTCCCCAGGGGACCAGGGTAATCGGACTGTTATCAGTACTGGCTCGAGTGTGCTACTGATACTGGATTTACTTGTTATCTGATTTGTTGATGACAAGTGAATTGATGATTGTCACTCACTTTGTCGCGTGATACTACTCCAGTGTAGCATGGAAACATGGTCCTGTCTTTGTTTTGTATAGGTGGAACTGATTTCTTGTCGCTGTATTCGCAGCCCATCCAGTTTCATGTGTTCCTGTCTCTGTTCCCTGTCCCTGTCTGTTTGTCCGCCTGTCTGTGTCCCTTCTGTTTGTCCCTCCGGTCCGGTCTGTTTGTCCGCCGTCCCTGTCCATTTGTATTTGTCCGCCTGTCCTGTGTTTGGCTACTGGTCCATTAGTCTCTCCTCTCTCTTTCTATCTTGTACCCTCGGTCTCGTCTAATATTCGTATAAGGTCCATGACTTCTCTCTCTATCTTGTCTCTTTGTTTGAAGTCCATGTTCTGTATGTGATCTGTTTGTCTTTGCATCTGTCTCTCTCTAATCCATACGTAACTCTCGAATCTCTAGTCTCTCATCTCTCACTCGATTCTAGTCTCTCACTATGTCCTCTACATACTATGTATGGTACATAATAATAACTGTATGTCTCTTTGAATTGTTCAATCTCTGAATGTCTCATCTCTAGATATATCTCTCTACTCTATCTCTCTCTCTCTCTGGTATCTGTCCTTTGGGTATGTGTCTGTATGTTGTCTGTCCATCTCTATCTACTATCTCTCTCTGCGTCTCTGTCTCTCTCTGTATAGCTGACCTCCATTGTATCTGTAGTGCATCTTTCGGGGGGGGGGGAAAGGAGTCTGTCTGTGCCTCTCTTCAATACACTCTCTAAAAATCTCTCTCTCTCAAAAAAACGGGGGGGGCTTTCTCTCTCATCTCTCCTCTCTCTCTCTCTCTCGTTATGATCCATTGCTATCTGTATGTGGCAGTTGTGGTGTCAAAAAACGGTGTCCATCTGCTCCTCTCTCTCTCTCGTATCTCTCTCTTCTACTCTCTCTCGATTATGATCCTAGATTTGTATTCGTATGCTGTCCTCTTTGTTTGTATGGTCTCTCTCTCCCTAGCCTCTCTCGTCTCTCTCTCTCTCTCACTCTCTTCTCTAATCGCTATCTCTCTCTCTCTCTCTCTCTCTCGTTCTATCTGTGTCTCGGTCTCGGTTTCTCTTTCTTCCCCTATGTGTGTGTGTGTGTGATGTGTGTGTGTGTGTGTGTGTGTGTGATGTGTGTGTGTGTGTGCGGGGGGGGGGGGGGGGGGGAGGGGGAGAGTCCTGTGTGTCCCTGGGATGAAGGTACGTTTGCTGCGTGAAACAGAGACAGGTAGAGATTGTGCGTTGGTGAGGCGATTGGAGACAGACGAGAGAGAGAGGACGAGAGACGAAGAGGAGTGTCTGCGCGAGAAGGAAAGGGGAAGAGAGAGAGAGATAGAGCGATGTGAGAGAGAGAGAGAGGGAGAGAGAGAGAGAGAGAGAGCGTCAACTAATCAGACACGGGACAACCAGCCTCACAAACAGGGGAAAGTGAATTTTCTCCCCTACTGGGTCAGCATTGTTCTCTTTCTCTGGAGACACGACGTGTCAGACTGTTCCATCAGGCAGCCAGTCGTGCGAGCACACACACACAGACACATTCACATATGCGCATGTGTGTATGCCTGTGTACATTTGACGTTTCAGAATGTTGGAAAGGGCTGTTGTATCTGAACACAGTATGCTGACGCTCTTTTTACATTGAACGATGCCATTTAAATAAAATCTTATGTGGAAGTAACACAGTCCCATTTTGTTTGAATCAACATCGAAGCCTGTGTTTCGATGAAAATAATAGTATACAAGTTTTCTTTATCATCAAACTTGTGTTATTGATAAGATTCGTTGTTGTTGTTATAGTTGTAGTGTATACTCTAATAAAAGCAACATTCATTTTTTCACGTCAAAGTTATTAGAAAAAAAGTAATTATCATCCTTTCTTTTTTTCCTGAATTTAAAATGGATGGGTATTCGAAGAAATAAAAGTGTTCATCACATTAGAATTACTTCTGCAGAGTTAACATTTGTTGTTATCTGCTATTTCAGTTTTGCAGAGCTTGAGGTTGTAAGATGTTATTATGCAAACTTTGCCTTGAATTGTAAAAGATGGAGCACAGTTCTGTAGACAGTAAAAAGGGGGCTGGACGTGCATGCACACGTGCTCTCACGTGCTTGCACCCGCTTTCACCCATTTGCACTCGCTCTCATATGCTCGCACGTGCTTTTTGGATGTGTATGCGTGCGTGCGTGCGTGCGTGCGCGCGCGCGTATGTGTGTATGTGTGTGTGTGTGTGTGTGTGTGTGTGTGTGTGTGTGTGTGTGTGTGTGTCTGTCTGTCTGTCTCTGTGCGCGTGTGTGTTTTGTGTGTCTGTGTGTGTCTGTAAAATATGTCCGCATGTATGTGTGTGTGTGTGTGTGTTTGGAAAGAGAGAGAGAGAGAGAGAGAGGAGAGAGAGAGAGAGAGAGAGAGGAGAGAGAGAGAGAGAGAGGCAGCATGAGTGGGGAAACTTAACTTAGAAAACTTTCTTTGGGAGGTAAAAGATATGCATTTCTCAGAATGTCGAAGACATAACATTGAAACGAGAGGTTATACTCTAGAGTGACAAACGAAGGTGAGGAAGACAAATGCGTCAAAGTTTGTTAAAGAGTCAGAAAAAAGAAGGCTGATTATATCATTTCTTTTGTAAGGTCAGCATGACCTCAGCCTCAACTTCGTTTATCTGCAGTTTGTTGTGTTTCATCCAGTGCTAACTTCTGCAAAGAATTTCTGCCTTTAGGACACTACTTCGTCAACTTCCGTGAGAGAGGCCAGAGGACGAAGACGTGTACCAACAGCAAAATGTTTTATGCAATAAACGAAGTATTGAAATAAAAACTGCGAGGCCAGTCCAGTCTCTCACGTTTGACCCTAACCCCAAACATCCCACGTGTGGAGTCTTCAAAGAAATTTTGCTCTTGTTTTCGGCATCGTCTAGTCGGTCCCATGAGGGCGGAACCGAGCGCATGGTTTCACACACAGACACACACAGACACACACAAACACACACAGACACACACGGACACAGAGACACACAGACACACAGAGACACACACAGACACACACACACACACACACACACACACACACACACACACACACACACACACACACACACAGAGAGAGAGAGAGAGAGAGAGAGAGAGAGAGAGAGCCAACCAGCCAGCCAGCAAGATAGACAGGCAGGCAGGACAGACAGAGACAGACAGACAGAGAGCCAGCCAGCCAGACAACACATCGAGAGACAAACAACACGCCCTAATAATCTTTATGTGCATGCAAGGATGTGTGGGGGGACCAAGGGCTAGATTTGGAGACTGTAATCGGATTGATGTCTATATACTGGCTGGAGTCGCTGCCCATACTGGATGACCATGGATGCTGTTCTGGTCTGACCGGGTTATTGACGACAGTGATCTGCTTTGCTGCGTGTGGCTTCTGTCCGGCATGGGACCAGCTCTCTTTTGTTTTTCGTTTTTTATCGCATGGAATGAAATGACTGAATCTGGGGCACTCAGACTGTGGGAATCTGATGTGGGCACGCGCGCGCGTATGTGTGTGTGTGTGTGTGTGTGTGTGTGTGTGTGTGTGTGGTGTGTGTGTGTGTGTGTGTGTGTGTGTGTGTGTGTAAATAAATAAAAGTCAAATCTTTGCCAAGTCATTACTATAATGAATTGTTAGCCTGCACTTGTTTCCCCCACTACTTAATTCTTCAGCATTATATTGTTTGGTCAATCAGTGGGAGATTGCATCTCTTAGGAGATCCAAGGAAAGGTTGTTCTGTACAATTCTTAGCCGCTGACAATGCTTGGGTTATTGAACAGCAGAGCTGACCACTCAGACTGTTCCATATCTTTTGATCTCCCTTGCATCCTTGAAGGGATCCTCAAAGGATAGGCTCAAAGGTTGTCCCCTACATTTGATACTGTTTGCATAATGCTTTTAGTTTTTCAGCAACCTTTTTTCCCTCTCTACACTTTCGTTTTATTCCATTTACTATCCTTCGCTGGCTGCTTTGGACGTGATGTTGGATTCTTTTGCACCCTTGGTGGTGAGAACACCACATAATTATGGACTGTTTTTGTGTCTCTATTTGACACCAAGATCACAGACACAATCACCCGTGTATTCCTGATGAGTCTGATCCAGCGGACGAAAAAGCCTACGAGCAGGCAATACAAATAGAAATGATTACGATGGTTCCCTCCACAGCTACAGAAGGGTTTTTCATATTTATAATATATTTCTCTCATTTTTTTCTCTAAAAGTTCAAATCTTTGCCTAGTCATTACTATAATGATAGAAAACTTGGTTGGATATAGGTAAGTTCTCAAATAACAACACCTAAAGCCAGCATTTGCTGAGGAAACTAGACGACACCACACGCCCCAAGATCGACGATGTTCATTGCCGGAAGTCATCAGCCGTGACATCAAGAGGATGGGCGCTGGGTTTACTGGATGGGAAAGGATGACTGGAAGTACGCAGCAGATGTTCCAGAACGGAATGTCATCAGGGAGCATGGCATGAGACTGGATGTTGTGCTTAGCCCAGTCATCACTGAGAGGAAAAATATGTGCAGAGTGCAGTTCAGCAGAACATTGTGCTTTATTGTTTACAAACAGAATCATACCCAATCATCGTTTAGGATAAACACTACTCAGGTCATGCCGTTGGCTTTTCGAGCCGTCATTTGTTTTCTGTCCGTATGCCAACTACCTGAATCTGGGAATTTGTCTCCCCCCCCCCCCACCCCCCATCTTAACACTTGACTGTGATGTCGAAGCTGTATCAGTCAAGCCAAACTGGGCACCACACATTAAGTTAGAAGAGAAG
>JADBJO010005806.1:147835-151161 GCA_016801955.1 Conus betulinus
TATCTCTGCAGTCAATTCACTGGTTCGTCTGTTTCGCTCCTTGTCTGTTTGATGATGTCTGTGGAGGAGATTTTCACGGTGCATGCTGGTTTCTGTGTCCGAGTGTGAACAAGATTAATCTAAACGTATCAGAGTGATTTTAACCAGACTTGGTGAAAAGGTAACAGTACAATCCATGGCTGAGCCTGTTAAGTTTTAGTGTTAATCCCTACAACAGAAGAAGAGCAACGAGAACTAGCCACTATTTAGGAGCAGGAAAAGAAAATTGACAAAAAATTTCATGGAATGATGAAATGCGATTCGAAGGGGAACCATTGAAATGTTATTGTGAATCTATGCCCCATGACCACATCAGAGGGCAGATCGCAAAAATTAATGCGCCAGTTCCAGTAACACAATGCATGGAGCCTGAAAATAAGACGTTTAAATGTTCGTGCAGATCGGCAGTACAAATCTGGATCAAAATTACGGATCCATGTTCCCTAACACCGGTGCGCTCCTGAGTGTCCTGCTGATTTGTTTTTCTTTGTTCCTTAGATTTCCTGTGATGGAAAACTTCTCATCTATCTATCCATCCATCTATCTGTCTATGTATGTACCTGCATATATGTATGTGCGCGCGCGCGCGCGGCGCGCGCGCACACACACACCACACACACACACACACACACACACACACACACACACACACACACACACACACACACACACACAGGTGCGTGCGCAAGGGCACTAACAAAGAAAGAGACAGAGACAAAGAGAGAAAGACAAGAGAGAAAGAGAGAGAGAGAAAGAGAAAGAGAGAGAGAGAGAGAGAGAGAGAGAGAGAGAGAGAGAGAGAGAGAGAGAGAGAGAGAGAGACCTCTCTTCTTTAACAAACAGAAATGGGGATCAATAAAAGGAGAAAAACACAATACAAGAAAGTGGGAAAAAGAGCTGACAACAGAAGTAACTGAATGACAACAATAACCAGAAAAGAAAAAAAAAACCACAAACAAACAAAGAAAGTAGAAAACGAAAATGGGCAATCAGAACAATGGAATGACAAGGCAATGGAACTAACAAATTGGACAAGAAAATCAATGCAGAAACAATGGTCCGGGGGAGGAAAAGTATTGTCATTCTGATTCATTGGACAAGCTTGCTCCCTATCTATCCATGCACAAATCATTTGAATCTGAGCCGAAGTGAAAGAAAGAAAGAAAGAAAGAAAGAAGAAAACAATGAAAAGAAACACGTAAAGAAAGAAAAGGAATGGAGATAAAAACGGATAAATATTAAAAAAAAAAAAAAAAAAGAAGAGAGAGAGAGAGAGAGAGAGAGAGAGAGAGAGAGAGAGAGAGAGAGAGAGAGAGAGAGAGAGAGAGAGAGAGAGAGAAACGGAAACGGAAACGGAAACGGAAAGTTTTATTCACGTATAGGCCATTGCCCCTCATGAAGGGGTACATAACTTCTATACACAAATGCATAATTAACAACATATTTAGTATCTAATCAAGAAACCAGAACAGAACGCAACTTGAATGCTTTGTAAAGATAAATGGACAGTTGTTTCACAGTTTGTTTATGATCTGTTGCCATAAGCAATGCAAGTCTAAACTTATTTGGATCTAGATATATACTGAGTTCTTAAGTCACTAAAACAGGTACAAAACAGGACAACATAAGACAGAGAGAGAGAGAGAGAGAGAGAGTTAAGACAATCTATTCACGTTTAGGCCGCAACTCTTCGTGGCGGGGATGGCACCTTACAGTCATCTTAGCATCCGGGCAACTGCACGCAAGAATGACTAATACTTATTCGAAATACTACTTTATGACATTATAAAGGATCGCAGCATGAATGCTTTGAATCAATAAATTGACATCGACATTAAGAGTTTGCTCATGATACATGCCAAAAGAGAGAGAGAGAGAGACAGACAGACAGACAGACAGAGTGTTGTAGAGAGAGAGAGAGAGAGAGAGAGGAGAGAGAGAGGAGAGAGAGAGAGAGAGAGAGAGGATGAGGATATATAGAGAGAGCCAAATCTTGATCATTTACCATATTGACAGACAGAGTGGTGAGAGAGCGAGAGAGAGAGAGAGAGAGAGAGAGAGGAGAGAGAAGAGAGGGAGAGAGAGGAGAGAGATTAGAGGATATATAGAGAGAGCCATCTTGATCCATTACCATATTGACACCCTATGATGATAGTAACATGCATGATGGTGATCGGTGACAAAATCTAATACTGATGATGAGTGAAACACTACGATCACCAAGAACATGGGTCCATTCGTGAGAGAACATACAGGCTACGCATGGGGTGTAAGAAACTGGTTGTGAAAAAACAAACAAACAAACCAAACAAACAAAGGACAAAGAAAGAAAAAGCTAGTTGTGGAAATTTTTTTTTTCTTTTCCGCTTTTTTTTTTTTTTTTTTCATGATGAAGAGGACAATGTGAAGCAACCAATAAATGAAAGAGGGGATTTCGGCCTTAGGAGGAAAGAAAAAAAAAAGTCACCCGCCTTAGTGCTCCATTGATCCACAACTGATGATGCCACAACAGAAGAAAAATACTGAGGAGGAGGAGGAGGAGGAGGGAGGAAGGAGGAAGAGGAGGAGGAGGGAAGAAGAGGGGAAGAGGAGGAGGAGGAGGAGGGGGATGGTGATGTGGTGGTTTTGGTGGTGGTAGTGGTGGTGGTGGTGGTGGTGGCGGTGACTGGATTAGTATTATGACCAGAACTCTTCAGCTAATTCAATTCAAACACTTCTATAGTGCTACCATATAGTTTCTATGCTTTCTCGTCTTCCCCGTATAAACCTTTTTTCGCATGTCCCACATTTTGTGCCTTGCCCTTCAACCCTTGCGTGGGGGTTTCCTCGCCCACTACTACTTCTGGGGAGTGCTATTTCTTTTTTCTTCTGCTTCTGCCGTTACACAAACACACATTGCGATGTGGATTATAAGTCAATTAGCCCACGATGCTAACAACGAACCCAGAAAGCGAGAAAAAAAATACGTCAGGGACTCTATCCCTCTCTCAACTCTCACCCACCACACTCCGACCCGCTTCTTACACAAAAGTCAGCTCCTTGGAGAAAACACTGCTCTTTCACCTCCGTTTGCTTGGCTGCTGCTGCTTCCGGAGCTTCCGCTCAGGGATTTTTGCACGTGCCAGCAAGCAGGAAGATGACAGATTGCATCCGTTCATGCATATCAATGGCGGCCAGAAAAAAAAAAAAAAAAAAAAGTTTTTTGAAATACGGATTTGGGGGTGTCTTGTAGGTAGTGCTCGTATTTGTGTTTGAAAACGTTCTCCCTGATTGGAAGTGTTTTTTTG
>JADBJO010005807.1:5000-15000 GCA_016801955.1 Conus betulinus
CAATATCCTTTACAATGGTATGTTCGCGTCATTCCAACATTCCATCACATCATGGTGACAGCAAGTAGACATTTCTGGTAGTCCACAAGGTGTATTGTTTAGAATGCTGTCTGTCGTTGTCTCTGTCTCTGTCTCTCTCGTACTCTCTCTTCATTTATTTCCTTACTTCGTTGTTTATTTCGGTTTTAAAACATGGGGGTCTAGGAGAGAGATCATTCCAGTGATGAGCAAGGATCGCGGATGATCGCGGAGTTTGTGTTATCTTCCAGTGTTGTCTCTCCATCTGTCTCTCGCTCCCTATGTATTCATGCTATATGAAACAAATGATTATATGTTGTGCCCTTTTTTCACTCTCTCTCTCTCTCTCTCTCTCTCTCTCTCTCTCTCTCTGCCTGTCTGTGCCTGTCTGTCTGTCTGTCTGTCTCTCTCTCTCTCTCTCTCTCTCTCTCTCTCTCTCTCTCTCTCTCTCTCTCTGCGAAACGTGCTGTGTGTCCAAATTATGTACATACTTTGTCAAATTCACTTTTCAAACATTTTCTGATTTTATACATACTAATTGTTGTACGTTTTAGTACATTTCCATTTCAAATTATCACATGTTATGCTTAATTACTACCTTCCGTTTCTGTTGTTTCCCTTTCTTCCTCTCTCTCTCTCTCTCTCTCTCTCTCTTCTTTCTTTTTTTTTTTTGCCCCCCCCCCCCCCCCCCCCCCCCCCCCCCCCCCCCCCCCCCCCCAATTCCATCTCAGTTTGCTAAATACCTTCTACGTATTTTCATGTCTACGAAAAATGATTACATGTTGTGATTACTCTCTCTGTCTCTCTCTCTCTCTCTCTCTCTCTCTCTCTCTCTCTCTCTCTCTCTCTCTCTCTCTCTCTCTCTCTCTCTCTCTGTGCGTGCGTGCGTGCGTGCTTGTATGTGTGTGTTCAAAATTAGGTACGTACTTTGTCATTTTCATTTTACTGTCTGCTGTTATACATGCTAATTTTTGTATGTTGGGGTACATTTATATATTTCCCAAGCTCAGCCCACCTCCCACCCCCCACTCTCTCCCCCTTCGTTATTGTTATTTTCATTTTTATCTAATTTTTTATTTGTTAGTTTATTATTGTTTTTATGTTATTATTATTTTTTTTTTTTTTATGTTAATTTCTCTTTTATTTTCACTTGATGTTCCATTATGATTGCATGACCCGCCTTGTTTGCTTTCTTACATTATCTCATTTCACTGCATGTTGTGGCGAGGACTGGATGTAAAAAAGTACGTCAGTGCTTATCTATATCCTCGTAAATAAAAATTTTTGGTCTTGTCTTGTCTTGTCTTGTCTCTCTCTCTCTCTCTCTCTCTCTCTCTCTCTCTCTCTCTCTCTCTCTCACCCCTCCCTCCGTCTTTGTCTACTCTCTCTCTCTCTCTGTCTCTCTCTCTCTCTCTTTCTCTCTCTCTCTATCCTCTCTCTCCTCTCTCTCTCTCTTCTGTCTCTCTGTCTGTCTGTCAGTCAGTCAGTCAGTCTGTCTGTCTGTCTGTCTGTCTGTCTGTCTGTCTCTCTCTCTCTCTCTCTCTCTCTCTTTCTTTATTCATTCCTTCGTTGTTTATTTCAGTTTTAAAGCACAGGGTCTACAAAAGAGATTATTCTGGTGATGATCATGAACATGGAAGATGATTACCTGGCCAAAGCGCAACATAAACGACCAAGTTACACACGAATTAAGACCCAGACAACAGAGGGTTCGTCCTTATGACCCGTTCCCTTTCTTCTCACACACCTTCCCTCCTCCTGCACATTCCCTCTATCAGCCTTCCCTTCTCACCCCTACCAGCCTTCTCGCCCCTGCTTTTCTGTGCCAATGCCCCAACCCTTCAGCTTTCCCCCCATTCCGCCAGTGGCACTTTATCCACAGTGTGATGACATTGTCGGCTTCTCTATTTCCCTGAGCGTGGAGCATCGCGGTGCTTTCTTCTTCCATCTTGAGTGGCTCCTTCTGTCACCCTCCCTTGTAGCTTTCCATTTTTGCCCTCTCCAGCTGCACATGACCATATGCACGTTCACACCGCATGGCATCTGGCTATTTTATGCTTTTTGGGCTACTTTTCCCACTACTTCTTCCAGCCCTTTTCTTCCTGTTGCCTACCTTTTGTCCCGTTTCTGACTCCCCCCCCCCCCCCCCCCCCCCCCCCCTCCCCTCTCTCCCCTACGTTTCATTGACTCATACGTGCAACAAAGTCAGTCTGTGCTATCTTCCAGTGCTGTCTCTCAATCTGTCTCTCGCTCTGTCTGTATGGTTCTGTCTGTCTGTCTGTCTGTCTGTCTCTCTGTCTGTCTCTCTCTCTCTCATTCTTTTTGCGTGTGCACGTGGTAAGTTTTAAATATTGGAAGGGGCGGGGGGGGGGGGGGGGGGGGGGGGGGGGGGGGGGGTCCTGGCAATTACAAGCCCTAGCAGAAACACATCTTTGCCCACCACTACTTACATACACTATTCATCCTCAATGCCATCGACGACAACTCTCCAGTGGGCTTGGCGTGGACCGTCTTCCGTGGCTCTGTGCATTTGATTCCCTTCCTCTTAAACTCATCTCGCTGTGTCTTTTCCGTCAGTCCTGGATCCGTGCCCGCTTCTTTAATCTCTGCAGGTTCCAGATCAGAGCCTTACGAAAAACAAAAAAAGTGGGATGCTAATATCCTGAATGTGTGCCATATCCAGCCCTTTTTCTTTCTCAGGATGACATCCATCTCATGATTGGGAAAGGAAGGGGGGTTGGGTAGGTATGGGGAGGGGGAACTCAGCTTTCATTTTTTCCCCCTATTTATTCATGCCTCATCTTCTTTAGCTACACTGCTGGCATTATCCCCGCGCCGCTCATTCCGCCTTCCCCCACCCCCTTCCACAGTACACCCAGGCTTTGTCCTGTCTCAGCCCCGACAGTGGTATTTTCACATGGAGAATAAGTAAGTATGAAATGAGACAGGGAGCAGTCAACAATCAACACAAAAATAAGTGTATAAGTTCATTTCTCCAGTTCTTGTTGCTGTATAGATGCGTTCGGTACAGGGTGTGTACGTGCAAGCTTGGAACAACCTATTTTAGGGAGGGATGTTTCCTTGTTTGTTCTGTGTGCTCTGTGCTGTCATGTCTGCTAGGTGATTAAGTATCGTAAGCAGCATTCCTTTGGAGTTATGTTTTCTTGTGGGAGCAAGGGTTACCTTACTTATTTGGTGGTTCCGGAGAATAAGATTAAGTTGTCAAAGCGCCAACTCATGGGAGAAAACACTGCACTGCGGTGTCACTTCAGTGTCACAACGAAGTCACTTCGGTGGTGTTCAGAGGTGCGCGTTCGAGTACAGCATGTACAGGAAATCACCCTCTAATTTCCTCTTCCAAAGACAGTAACCGTTCAGTCGCGTTGTTGACATAAGTGAACGAACCACTTTGGAGAGTGTTACCGGGTCTTGTCCAGCAACATTCTCCATGCATTTGCCAGTACCGACGACCTCCACACGAACTCACCAAGGGCTTAGATGTAGAAAAGAAAGGAAATCGAAACAGAAGTCATCTAGGGTACAGGGCAGGAACGGTCTCAGAATGTCAGACTTTATTCTTTACGTGGGGATCAGTGATGATGATGCTGATGACTGCCTTTGTGAATTAAAGACTTTTTTATGCTGATCAATGATAATGATGATGATTGCCTTTGTGACTCACGTCAAGACAAAATACTGTCTCAACGCAATATCATGATCAGGGGAGGTCACTCTTATGGGTTCAGACACAGCAGGAAGTTAAAAAGAAGGTGTCGAAACGGTTCAGGATTAGGGTTAGGGTCACACTGGATAGGGTTGGGTTAGTGTCAGGCTAGGATTAGGGTTGGTTCTCTGTGTATAAGCAGATGACAGATCGTTATCTGATTGGAGAATCTAAACTGCGTTTTTTTCATATCCTCTACGCCAACCATTGTGGACAGTCCAAAACAGATGCGTCTAACGACGTCGCGTGTGACGTCAAAGTCGGCAATTGGCAAGCATTTGGACCAAGTCTGCACTAAAACGTGTTCGTTGCGAAAGGTAGTAAGTCAATGACATTGGATTTGAGGGAGGGCCTTCTCTACCCTGGCTGGAACTAGGTTACTCGCACTACACCTTCTCTCCTCCTCCTCCACCCCCAGAGAAAATGAATCTAAACTGGAGACAACCCATCCCTTCACTCCCCCTTCCCTCCCCCTCCATTCTCCCCCTCTCCCCCCTTTCCCTCCCCTACAGGGAAAAGTACCCTGTCGCAGTTCTTACTGGTAACAGGTTTGTCACACAAACAAAACCCGCAAGTCTCTCTCTCTCTCTCTCTCTCTCTCTCTCTCTCTCTCTCTCTCTCTCTCTCTCTCTCTCTCTCTCTCTCTCTCTCTCTCTCTCTCTCTCTTCCCAACCATCCTGGAAAAATAGAAAATAGTGGGAAAGTCGGAAAGCGCAGAAAAAGAAGGAAGGGTCAGGGAAAAAGTAGGAAAAGATACCGATGGAAAGTAGGAAAGTAGGAAACGACGAGGAAAGTAAAAACAGTGGAGGAAATTAGGAAAAATGGAGGGGGGGGAGGAAAAAGGAGGAAATGGATCCAACAGAAAAACAATGGGAAATGGTGCAGAAAAGCAGGAAAGTGCAGGAACGAGTAAGAAAATGAAGGGGAAAATAGAAAAAAGGACATGAGCGCTAATATAGAGCAAACCTGGACGCTTAGGGAGAATATAGAACAAAGATGGACAGGTACGGAGAATATAGAACAAAGCTCGACACGTAGGCAGAATGTAGAACAAAGTTCGACATGTGAGTAAAATACAGAACAAAGCTGGACATGTGTGGTGAATATGGAACAAAGCACGACATGTAGGCAGAATATAGAACACGACGTGTAGGCAGAATATAGAACAAAGTTGGACTTGTAGAGAGAATATAGAAAAAAAAAAAATTGGACAAATTGGACTTGTAGGCAGAATATATAATAATGTTGGGCACGTGGGGAGAATATAGCACAAACTGGACAAGTAGGTAGAATATAGAACAAACCTGGGCATACTGGGAGAATACAAAACACAGCTGGACATGAAGGGAGAATATAGAACAAAGTTGGACATGTAGGGTGAACGCAGAACAGAGTTTGACATCTAGAGAGATTACAGGACAACGTTGAACATCTAGGGAGAATATCAAAAACAAAGTGTGCGCCCAATTTCAGCAATTGTTCATTCATCGTTTTCGTCGCCTTAAATATCATTTGTCTTGCCTGAAGAAGACCAAACAGGTCAAAAACAAATCGTGATTTTATTTGCTACATGTTTCTTTCGTTCGGCGGCATAGTATTTTTTTTAAAGTTGGAAATGTGAGAATAACGCAGGAAAAAGATGTATCAAGAGCCAAGTAACGGGCACAAATAGGAAAATGGGACTTAAAGGGAAGTGTAGAACAATTCGATGCCATTTGATCAGATTTCTAATCTCGGCTTTTTTGTCTATTTGGGATTCTTTTTGCGGTGCTTTCAATTTCAATTATCGTGTTAATAATGTATCCTCATCTGTTATGGGACCATTATCTGACCCAATCTTCTTTCGATGAAGTAACATTTCTTCGTGATTTTTCCCTATCCACATTTCACAGTTTTCGCAAGCATGAAGCGGCAATAACTTAGTCCATCATAACACAAACACACTTATATATCTTGAACCACACACGTTTCTAAATGTAAGTGTGCTTAAAAAACACTCTTTATTCTAAGAGCTCAAATCTATACTAACGACATACTTTTACTGCAGGTACACATAACAGTGTGAGGTATTGATTGGTGAGAATAACATTAAATTAAAAACAATATTTTGATAGATTTCTAGTGTGCGAAAGAAAAGGTTCCGATGAAAAAAAAAAAACCGTATGCTAAAAAATAAATATTGTATTGAAATAGACAGGTGCCGGACAGAGACAAGCCGTACCAGGAGCCCCCCACCATTCATTCCTTACGTCACTTCCGGTTCCACATCATCCCCCCGTCTGTCTGTCTGTCTGTCTCTGTCTCTGTCTTTATCTGTCTGTCTGTCTGTCTGTCTGTCTGTCTGTCCATCGTCTCTCTCTCTGTCTGTCTGTCTGTCTGTATCTCTCTCTCTCTCTCTTGATGTTAAAGAATTTGGCTTCTGTTTCTTTGTCAAAAATTTAACAAAAAAAAAAAGAAAAAAAAAAAAAAACAAAAAAAAAAAAAAATTACTATTGCCAGTTTGATAGGCATATACCTTTTGTTTCCTTTTCGCTTAGGTTTCGAAAAATGAGAACACATGAATAGATAAACTGATAAATAAATGAATGAATGAATAAATACATTAATCAATTAAAGGGCTATTGAGACAATTACACGGTAATTCATATGGGGTAGTAGTAGTAGTAGTAGTAGTAGTAGTAGTAGTAGTAGTAGTAGTAGTAGTAGTAGTACAGCTATAGAGACCGAAAAGTTGTGTGCCGCGGGAGGCGTGATTTTGGGTGATCCAGGGGTGCGGGTTCGATTCTCCGTTAAGCCGTTTTTAGTGAAGAGGGATTTTTTTTTCCCTTGGGTAAACATTGGCGCTCATTCCATTTTCACAAACGTTCTTGGAATGAGACTATAAGCCGAGGCTCCGTGTAAACACATGCATCACATCTTGCACACACGTAAGACCCCATCACCAACTTTTGGAAAAGTCAGTTTGGCCGTTGGTATGGATACAGGTCATGATTATGATTATGATTATGATTATTATTATTACTACATCATCATCATCATCATCATCATCATCATCATCATCATCATCATCATTATTATTACTATTATTATTATTATTGTTGTTGTTGCTGTTGTTGTTGTTGTTACTATCATTATCGTTGTTGTTGTTATTATTATCATCATCACTATCATTTTGTTGTTTGTTGCTGCTGCAACGAATTTCATTCTCACCAGAAAGCAAAACATTCCCTTCAAGGAAAACTCTAATAGGATTTGATCAGTGAAAGCATGCGAACAATTCGCTCGATTTCCCGGAAAAGCGCTGCTATGCTTTATTTCAAGTTTTTTTTTTTTTCCCCCCTATTTTTAGCCCTCATGAACTGTGGCAGATATCACCATTTGTCAGCCTTAAATAGCTTAATTCCATGGCAGCATGAACATTAGACCTTGCCATTGCTAACGTAATTTACTCCTGCCAGCGCATTTTGCTGGTTTTCTTTCTTTCCCATGCGCGTTTCAGGAAGCTTCGGAATCAGCTTGGCTAACTTGATTTAGTCTCTCATCACGGAGTTTTCTTTTTCTTTTAATTTTCTTTTTGTTGATTTTATTTTATTATTTTTTTTTGATGAATTTTCCTCCTGTCTGACAGGTGTGGTTAAACTTTAATCATACGGAGGGAGAAAAACAATTGCTGCGTGAAAGGAAGAACACAGTGGAGAGAGAGAGAGAGAGAGAGAGAGAGAGAGAGAGAGAGAGAGAGAGAGAGAGAGAGAGAGAGAGAGAGAGACAGACAGACAGACAGACAGACAGACAGACAGACAGACAGACAGACAGAGAGGATGTCAACAATAATCATCAAGAATGACATCAGATACAACCATGCCATCCCTGTGGTTTGATTTGATCCAAGGAACGGAAATCTGACTTTTTTTTGTAAAATGTGTTGAAATCTCTCTCTCTTTCTCTCTCTCTCTCTCTCTCTCTCTCTCTCTCTCTCTCTCTCTCTCTCTCTCTCTCTCTCTCTCTCCCTCTCTCTCTCTCTCTCTCTCCTCTCTCTCCCTCTCTCTCTCAACCTCTCTCTGATGCACAGAGTGGAAAATCTTCATCTTTGATCGAATAAATGATTTCTGATCTCTCTCTCTCTCTCTCTCTCTCTCTCTCTCTCTCTCTCTCGCTCTCTCTCTCTCTCTCTCTCTCTCCTCTCTCTCTCTCTCTCTCTCTGGCAATTGAGCGAGCCCATTGCGTCTTAAAACCAATTTCAGTTTAAGTTAAGGCATTCTGTGCTGTTTTGTTTCAATCTTTCTTTTTTTTTTTTTTTTGGATTACTTTTCCTTCAGAATTTCTGTACTATTTCATTTCATTCTGATCTTCCTCGTTTGTTTTATGTCGATCCACTTGTCAATTACTGGGGTCCAGCGGATGGCATGCAAAAAAAAAAAATCAATGCTCGAATTTGCGCTTCCTTGAATGTATGCGTGTGTTAACTTTGATATGAAGGATCACACAGAGTGCGCTGCTGCTGTTTTTTCACTGCTGCTGCTGCTGCTGCTGCTGCTGCTGCTGCTGCTGCTGCTGCTGCTGCTGCTTGTGCCCGGCTGCTGATGGTGGTGATGGTGTTGATAATCCCGATGATAGTGATGGTTGTGGTGGTGTGGTGGTGGTAGCAATAGAAGTTCTGATAATTATGTTACGTCTTTCGTTGTTGTATAAGAACGAGTAGAACGTCGTCTTTCTTCTCCTCCTCTTCCCTCTTCTCCCTCCTTCAATCCTTCTCCTTCTCCGCTTCCTCCTCCTCCTCCTCCTCCTTCTCTTCCTCCTCACTCCTCCTCCCCCCCCCTCCTCCCCCTAGTCCTCCTCCTCCTCCTTCCCCCCCCCCCCCCTCCCCCCCCCCCCCCACCCCCCCCCCCCCCCCCCCCCCCCCCCCCCCTTCTTCTTCTTTTCTCTTTTTTCGTCTCTTCTCCTCTCTCTCTCTCTCTCTCTCTCTCTCTTCTCTCTCTCTCTCTCTCCCACCCCCCCCTCCCCTCCCTTCTTTTTCCTCCTTTTCTCCGACGTCACGTCCCCTTTTCTTTTTCCTTCTGTTTGTCTTCTTCTCCCCGCTCTTAACATGGCTTTGAAGCCGGCAGACAAATGAACGGACTTCAGATATGTACAGCCTAACACATACTGGGACTTCGTTGGGTATCTTTGTCTTTGAGATAGAAACAACAATTTAATTATGTAAAGAGTCTAGTGTTGTTTGTTTGTTTGTTTGTGTTTGTTTGTTTGTTTGTTTGAGAGAAGAGAGAGAGAGAGAGAGAGAGAGAGAGGAGAGAGAGAGAGAGAGAGAGAGAGAGCAATGATAACTTTATTATTATCATCGTTTTTTTTCTTTATTCTAGTTTTCTACATCGAATAACATTACGAGTGTTCTATGTAATACCTTTGTTGTTTTTGCTTCAAGATATGTTGTGTTCATTTTTGTCTTCCGTTTTAATTCACAAATGACATATACGATTGCACTGCATCTGTATATGCTGCCTTCTTGTTATCGATTATCATTTTTGTTTGTTTGTTGTCGTTTTTACTTTAAACTGCTTTGTTTCCAATTGATGATTTCAGTGTTGTTGTCCGTATTGCTCTTGTGGTGGTTGCTATTGTTGTTGTTATAATCATCTTTTTAATGCCTATATTGTATCATTTAGTACTAGCTTAGCAAATATAGTAACTGCAATTATGAAAAATGGCTACTTAAGCCACTGCCTTTACCGTTATGACTTAAGGGATGATTGTCACTGTCATTACCATTGTAATAGTTTATGCTTTAGAGCCAAGCTTTTCAGAGACGGTTTGAATTGTACAAGAGAAGGGGCAGTCGCAGAGTTCTCTTTCAGATTGATCAATGCCTGAAATGTTTCAATTTAAAAAAAAAAAATCAACACGCAGACACATCATAAATGATAAGAAGAACAGTACACCTTGTGGTTCATCCAGAACAATTCGTTTGTCAGTCTCTTGCCCATGCAAACGTCGACAAAAAAAAACAAACAAAAAAAAAAAAACAGTCACACAAAACAAAAAACAGTTCACCCTTTTTTTGTGGCAGCCGAACTGTTTACACTATTTACATACACAAATTCTTCTTCTTCCAAAAATAGTAATTTAACATGTTTTCCAATTTTTTTCCAACAGCCTCATAGCGATTCTACATCATTGTTTCAGTTTCTGCGACCTTTTGTCGAGTTAATGAAACACACCACAAACTGTGTCTGTGCCCCTCTCAACAAATGAACTAAAGGTTAT
>JADBJO010005807.1:20000-22500 GCA_016801955.1 Conus betulinus
CATGCACAATGTGACGAGCGTGTGTGCATGCGATGTCACCCCCTACGGCCTCGGGGACCCGGGGACACGTGTAGCATGACTGCTGGACGGCATGTCCTACCCACGCCTGTGTGGCAAGAGCCAGGCGGAAAACCCAACGCCAACTATGGATCGATTCTAACCTCGCCAGGTCTTTCTTTGGCAGGAGGGGAGGGGGGTGGGTGGCGGGTGGGGGGTGGGGGTGGGGTGGGGGGGGGGGTGGTGGTGGAGATGCTGGCTCATAGCTCTTCACGTTCCCTCACCTTCCTTGCAGACACGTCGTCTGTGCACTCACTGCAACGTGATGGGCATAAATCGTCCAGGGAATTAGAGCAATTCGATGGAATCGAATGGTCCGATGTGTGTGATAAGATACAGAGTTAACATGCATCTGTCTGACTGTCTGTCTGTCTGTCTGTTTGTCTGAATGTCTGGTCTATCTATCTATCTATCTATCTATCTATCTATCTACTATCTATATCTATTATCTATCTATCTGTCTGTTATCTATCTATCTATCTATCTATCTATCTACTCTGTCCGTCGCCTGTCTATCTATCTGTCTATGCATGTAGGTATGAATATCTATATCTATCTATCTATCTGTTTATCTATCTGTCTGCCCGTCAATCCATCCATCCATCCATCCATCCATCCGTCCGTCCATACGTCCATCCATCCATCCAATGATCTGCTTAAATGCCTATGTTCCTATCTACTATAGCAACTACCTACCTATCTTTCTATCTATCTATCTATCTATCTATCTATCTATCTATCATCTATCTATCTATCTATCTATATATCTATCTATCTATCTATCTATATATCTATCTATTTTCTCTGTATCTATCTATCTTTCTAAGTATCGAGCGATCGATGTATCTCTCTCTCTCTCTGTCTCTCTCTGTCTTCTCTGTCTCTATCTATCTATCTATCTATCTATCTATCTATCTATCTATAGATATCTATCTATCTATCTATCTATCTATCTTATCTATGTTCAGCTTCCTTCAACATATGCTCCACTGATACTTCACTAGAAATGAAGTAAAATGCTAACGTGAGATCAGAGGGTCACTTCTTTTTTTTCTTCTCTTTTTGCACTGACTTAAAAAAAAAAAAAAAGCTACGCACTGTAACTAGTCACGGGGTAATAACCTATTTGAAGGAGCGGATTTCAAAGCAGATTTATGTAGAATCAAAGTACCATATGGCCCCTCTTAGACTCAGCCCCTCATCCTCAGATCTGTCTATGGCCTTCTGCCTCCGCACGAAAGCTTGGGGTAAAATGGGAGTATCAGATGACCTCGTAGATACTTTGGGTAAAATGGGAGTATCAGGTGGCCTCGTAGGATAGCTTGGGTTAAAATGGGAGAATCAGATGACCTCGGTGAACGCTTGGTGAAAGGGGAGTGTCAGAGATGACCTGGTTGATAGCTTGGGTGAAATGGGAGTGTCAGATGACCTCGTTGATTAGCTTGGGTGAAATGGGAGTGTCAGATGACCTCGTTGATAGCTTGGGTGAAATGGGAGTGTCAGATGACCTCGTTGATAGCTTGGGTGAAATGGGAGTGTCAGATGACCTCGTTGATAGCTTGGGTGAAATGGGAGTGTCAGATGACCTCGTTGATAGCTTGGGTGAAATGGGAGTGTCAGATGACCTCGTTGATAACTGGGGGTGAAATGGGAGTATCAGATGACCTGGTTGATAGCTTTGGGTGAAATGGGAGTGTCAGATGACCTGGTTGATAGCTTGGGTGAAATGGGAGTGTCAGATGACCTCGTAGATAGCTTGGATAAAATGGGAGTGTCAGATGACCTCTTAGCTTGGGTAAAAATGGGAGAATCAGATGACCTCGGTGAACGCTTGGAATGAAATGGGAGTGTCAGATGACCTGGTTGATAGCTTGGGTGAAATGGGGTATCAGATGACCTCGACCTCGTTGATAGCTTGGGTGAAATGGGAGTATCAGATGACCTCGTTGATAGCTTGGGTGAAATGGGAGTATCAGATGGGAGTATCAGATGACTCGGTGATAGCTTGGTAAAATGGAAGTATCAGATGACCTTGTAGATAGTTTGGGAAAAACGGGAGTATTAGATTACCTCGTAGATAGTTTTGGGGAAAAAATGGGAGTATTAGATGACCTGGTAGATAGCTTGGTAAAATGAGAATATCAGATGACCTCGTAGATAGTTTGGAAAAAATGGGAGTATAAGATGACCTCGGGAAATAGAGCTTGAGTAAAATGGGGGTATCAGATGACCTGTAGATAGCTTGGGTAAAATGGGACTATCGATGACCTCGTAGATTCGATCTTCTAGGAGAGACAATCTGTGGAGTATGTCCTGAGTTCATGCAAAGCAGCCTTAACTCCAGAAAGATGCCAAGTACCTACAGATCTCACGTCTCTGCGATTAGTACTGCCAGAACAAACGCCATGGCACCACAAGCTCCAGTAACAATTTACGCGGCATG
>JADBJO010005807.1:32500-37500 GCA_016801955.1 Conus betulinus
AACTGTCTCGTATTCAAATCAGGAGAGATCGTCAAAAACAGCTGTTACGATTAATCACATACCGTCCTAGTAACCTCACACCCTCTCCACTCCACTCCACTCCTCTCACTCTCTCTCTCTCTCTCTCTCTCTTCTCTCTCTCTCTCTCTCTCTCTCTCTCTCTTCTCTCTCTCTCTTCTCTCTCTCTCTCTCTCTCTCTCTCTCTCTCTCTCTCTCTCTCTCTCTCTCTCTCTCCCTCTCTTCCTTACATTAGTCCCCTGGCCTTACTTCACCTATAATTCTGTCCCTTTGGTCTCCTCGTTGACTGTATATCAGTTGTAAGTTTTCAGGCCACTTCAGCCATAACTTACATGCTGATGCTGTTCACTCCCTTAGCCTATTACATGGAAGAGACAGACAGAAAGAAGAGCGAAGCCCAGAAACAAAGCGAAAAAGGGCAGAATTGGAGAAAAAACGAAAAGAGAAAAAAAAAAAGTTGGAAAAAGGCAAAACAGAAAAAAAAAATCAAACGTTTAAATATGATTACAAAACCAAAACAAAAATCAAACAGAGCACAAAAATCGAAGACAAAGAAAAAAAATGACGGCAAGGGGCGGGTTGGGAGAGAGAGAGAGAGAGAGAGAGAGAGAGAGAGAGGAGAGAGAGAGAGAGAGAGAGGAGAGAGAGAGAGAGAGAGAGAGAGAGAGAGAGAGAGAGAGAGAGAGCAACATAACAGAAACAAGGTATAATCGAATCAAATATCTAATCACGATGTGTATGACTGCACAAGAGAAGAAGACCCTGGCAAGGAAAGATAATACGGGGGGGGTGAAAAAGGAAAACGTACAGAGGGAGGCGCTGGGGGTGAAGTGCAGAACGTTATAATCAATTTTGTTACGAAAAGGGAGGAGAAACAAAAGAAGAAACCATGTTTTCTGAAAGCCACAAAATTATATGGAAGGAATAATGTAGAAAAATGCACTGGGTAGAGGACTGCGTGTGTGTGTGTATGGAGAGAGAGAGAGAGAGAGAGAGAGAGAGAGAGAGAGAGAGAGAGAGAGAGAGAGAGACAGACAGACAGACAGACAGACAGACAGACAGACAGACAGAGAATGAGACTGACACTGAGACAAAGACAGAGAGACAGAATCCAATCCAATCCAATCGAAAATGTGTAATGATTAGGCCTTTCTGCCCGTATCAAATGGGGAATAGGGGGTGATGGCAGGGTGAGGAATAAACATAAATACATGGAGATTACACGCACAATAGGCATACTACAGAATATTGGGGCAGGGAAGGACCATGCGTGGAGGGGTACAAGTGACGTTTCAAAGAATAGACATTGTTTTGAAAAAGAATAGATAATAGCGACACTGCCATAGTGCAAAACCGAAGTGGAGTGGGGCATGGGGCAGATAGGGATAAGGAATGAAGAGAACAATGCATACTGCCGATACACGTGGCAAAAAATAATACAAACATCTAATAACCAACACCTTCAACATATTAAGTGAATAATATATCGGCACGCATGGGTGAGATTAATGTAAGCATTTTATGTACAATGTTCTTGGTGGCATCATATCTTTCAAAAAGTGGTATACATTGGTCATGGATAACTATATAGCTATAAAATATACAAATGGGTTAACTAATGCTTCATGGCATTGTTTTAAGCAGACTGGGTTTTCTGGATCCTTTTGGTAAATAATTTTGATAAGTACAAAGCAAGTTTAATACACATTCTTGGGTCAGAAAGAAGCAAAGCAAGTTTGAAACCGTTAGAGTGGTTATAATATTTGTGGGGGGGGGGGGGGTACATTTCACGAAAGCTTTTATATTGTGGACATACAAATACAGAATGCAATTCTGATTCAACAACATTCGGACAAAATGGACAGTCAAGTTTATGTTGGAATTTTGAATATTTAGATTTATGGGCATTGAGCTGGGAGACACATAGTCTTAGTCTAGTTAAAAGCTTTCTCAGTGCAGGGTTCTTAATAGCGCATAAATAATTGGGAAGATCTAAAGCTCTTAAAGTTTAATACAACTGGAAATGTTCTTTAGTACGAATGGTTGAATCAAGTTCTTGAACATGACAATCGATCAGTCTCTGCCTAAAGGTGGGTACAAACAGTTTGCAGTTTTCTACACCTTGGTTCTCCCAAACAATTCCAAAACCATACCTATACAATGTATACATTGTATTAGATACCCAGTTCCTCTTTACATTACAGTGGAGTAAGTATAACATTTCGTAGCTTTTCTTAGGAACACGGTCACTTTCCATCTGAATGACTTTAAGCCAATATTTAATACATTTTGTGTATGTTTGGATGTAAAAAGGATATCTATTTGATTCAATATACTAGTGCACTCGGGGGTTTAATGCTAATATTTAGAAAACGTTTGATTGCCAGCAAATGGACGCTTTCGATGACTGTATGGTCAGCACTTAAGCCCCATACTTCTGAACCATACGTCAAGATATGTTGGATTTGGATGTAAAAAAAAAAAAAGAAAAATACTTTTTGGTGAATTTCCCCCAAATAGCACAGAGAGAGAGAGAGAGAGAGAGAGAGAGGAGAGAGGAGAGAGAGAGAGAGAGAGAGAGAGAGAGACAGAGAGAGACAGAGAAGACAGACAGACAGACAGAGACAGAGACAGACAGAGACAGAAACAGAAACAGACAGGCAGACAGACAGAGACAGACACAGACGATGACAGAGAGCGGAACAATTTGTGATACCATATTTTTATGAACTGGCAAAGTCCTTCATTAATTGCGAGGGGGTTTGTTCCTTTCTTGGGGGGGGGGGGGGGGGGGGGGGGGGGGGGGGGTAGGGTGAAGGTGGGGGTGTGTTGTTATTTCAATAGGGCCACGCCCCCTTAGAAAGGGTGTGTGTTTACAGAAAACAAGAGCTTCAAAGTTTCGGCAGAAAGAAACAAGACATAAATACCAACTATACATTTCATCATATCTACACTCTTACTTATAAATCAATTTAGGAAATTGCAAACTCTCTTGCTTTAAAAGCTTTGTACAGGTAAATGCAGAGGTTTTTCACAGTTTTTGCATTAACGGAGGATAAACAATAGATTTAGATGAAAAGCATTTGCTATTCTGTAATATTTTGGAGCGATCAATTCTTTTCTTAATTTATCGTATAATGGACAGCATAAGACAAAATGAACTTCGTTTTCTTCGGTATCCTTACAAAATGGACACAATAGATCATTAGGTGTAGGATTCCTGTATCTATAGTAATGAACAGCAAGGTCTGATGCACCAAAACGAAACAATGACATTATATGTTTTAAGTGTCTCTCCATATCTAATTGTAAATATTTTGGAATACAGTGCATGTAATCGCAAAATCTTCTATACATTGAATACCGCTCACTATTTTCCACATGGTCTTGCCAGTTTTGCCATCTACAATCGATAAAGCCGCTGCTTAAACAAACTAAAAAAATTCATTTGCATCTCCAACACCTTGGTTTTTAACCATACATACCCAAAACCATTCTGAAACAGATATAATCTTACATTTGTTACCCAGTTCCTTTTGCCTTTCTGGTCTAAATGTAGCAGCATTAAATACGCTTTCTTTGGTAGCCTGTGTTCATCCATCTGTACTAACTTTAACCAGTAGGAAATACATCGAACAATAGAGTTAATAGTTATTGGGAATCTGCCTAATTCATTATACACAAGATCATTTGGTGTTCGCATATCAACAGACAAAAATTTCTTAAGGGCAAACAAGTGGATCTTTTCACAGTACTGTGTAGCTTTTTCCATCCCCCCATATTTCAGAACCATATTGCATTATTGGCTGTATCTGAGCATCAAAAAAAGTTTTAGAAAAACATCAACAGAATAATTATTGCACTGACGCAATCTCTGCATTATACTCAAAAGTGCCCTTTTTGCCTTGCTAGCAATATCCCTACATGCCACAGTAAAACTTAATCTTGTTGAAAAATAAAAACTCCTAGATATTTATATGCATTAACTACAGGCATGTTATTGCCATCATATATCCATCTCTCTCTCACACCCAGATAACCACCTTTTCTGAAAACAACAATATTACTCTTATCCATATTCACCTTTAAACAAAGTGAAGAGGATGCTCTCTGTAACTATTTAACTGTGTTTGCAACCAATAATATAGTCTCGGAAAGAAGAACAACATCATCAGCCAATAAAAGGGATAAACAATTCAAGCGAATCGGACAGAAAATTGACACCATGTCTGCCGTTATTGATTACCTCTATAGCCAGTTCATTTATAAATAACGAGAGAAAAGAATTGGACTGCATATATCTCCTTGCTTCACTCCAGACGAGCAGCAAGATAACTGGTTAGTAAAGGTAGCACCACATCTAATACGAGCCTTCACACTGGTGTACATACTTTTAATACAACGAAAAAGTTTTCCTCTGATTCCATTTTTCAGCAAAACAGGCCATAGTAAGTTTCTATTAATAGTATCAAAACATTTCTCAAAATCGATAAAGGCAACATAAAGTTTTCGATTATTACAAAATTGTTTTTGAACGCATGCCAGCAGTGTAAATAAATGGTCAATAGTAGAGTAACTAGCTTTAAACCCAGCCTGATATTCTCCAGTAATATTATTTTCTGTTACCCCAGTCCTGTAAGCGACGGTTAATAATTATACCCATATACTTTACTACTTGTATCACACAAACTTATACCACGATAATTTCCCGGATTATTGGCATTTCCTTTCTTATAAAGGGGCAAAATAATCGATTCAGTCCAACCATCCGGGTAGAAACCTTTCTTTAAAAAGAACATTGAAAAATTTCACAAAGAAAGGAACAACCATTGCACTCGCACTTTTTAATATTTCGCTAATAATACCGTCGGGTCCCGCAGCTTTTTTGGGTTTAAGTTTGGGGGGCGGGACGGACGTAAGGGTGGTGGTGGTGATGTATTTTTCGGGAACGATTTTAACATTAGAGATGTACAAAACTGACT
>JADBJO010005807.1:57500-62500 GCA_016801955.1 Conus betulinus
ACACTGCTCTCTTTCTCGGTGTCTTCTCTCCCTGTGTGTTTCGAACATCCCAAAGAAAATTCCTCAACACTGCTCTCTTTGTCATTCTCTCTCTCTCTCTCCCTGTGTTTCCATCATACCAAAGAAAATTCCTCAAGCACTGCGCTCTTTCTTGGTGTCTTCTATCCCTGTGTTTCCATCACCCAAAAGAAAATTCCTCAGCACTGTTCTCTTTCTTGGTGTTTTCTATCCCTGTGTTCCCATCATACCAAAGAAAATTCTCCAGCACCGCTCTCTTTCTTGGTGTCCTCTATCCCTGTGTTTCCATTATCCCAAAGAAAAATTCCTCAACACTGCTCTCTTTCTCTGTGTCTTCTATCCCTGTGTTTCCATCATCCAAAGAAAATCCCCCAGCCCTGCACCCTTTCTCGCTGTGTGTCATTTGACTACCACACAAAACCATTTGTGCTCTGTAGCTGTTCTGGGTTGCATTAGACTGGTATCACACATTCATTTGTCCGGCTCAATCCCGTGCCCTTCGGCCCCCTGTTGTTATGTTTTCATTACATGTGAGGCAAATATGCAAATTGCCTTTCGTGTTTTTCTTTTGTCTGTGAATCTTGGACAGCATTGAGAGAGAGAGAGAGAGGAGAGAGAGAGAGAGAGAGAGAGAGAGAGAGGAGAGAGAGAGAGAGAGAGAGAGAGAATTGCTTTTCGTGCTTCTTCTTTTTTGTGGATCTTGGACAACAGAGAGAGAGAGAGAGAGAGAGAGAGAGAGAGAGAGAGAGATCACATTCCAACGATTCTCAGAACGTTTTCTTATGAAGAGAGAGAAAAGGTACTACTTCTCATTCATCAGATGCGGTACCAAATCATGAATATCATCATTTTGGCGGGACTAAAGTCCCATAGCCGAAAGCCTTCGGGCCGACCAGAATCCCTCAGAGAGACCTTGGCGATTATGGGGCCGTTTACTCTCGTGTAAACCCTTTCTGTATGACAGATGATTGCCATAGATTACAAGACTTTCCTTTTATCATCCCTTCCACTAGCTATGCTTTTCAGCTTTTCTCTTCTCCTTTTCTCTCTCCATCCCTCCGTTCCATACTTTTTGGTCAATTTATCTTCTTTTACAATTCTTGTTGCTTGCACTCATACAGTGTGGAGAGAGAGAGAGAGAGAGAGAGAGAGAGAGAGAGAGAGAGAGAGAGAGAGAGAGAGAGAGAGAGAGAGAGAGAGAGAGAGAGAGACTCATCTCTCTCGGACAACTCAAAACTTTCTGATGAAGAGAAGAAAACAGTCCGTCCCTTTCTTACAGCTGATGCAGAGCTAAATCATGAATATTGTCAATTTTGCCGAGCGAAAATCAACGGGACCAAAGTCATCGGACTGGATAGGATTCACCCAGCAAGACCCTGGCAAATATGAGGGGATTCCTGACGAGTTACCCTCTCTTACGGGAACTGATTGTCAAAGATCAGAAGAGTTTCCCCTTTACCTCCCTTTCCACCTGCCACGCTCGCCATCTTTTCTCTCCCCCCCCCCCCCCCCCCCCCTCTCCTTTCTTCCATTCCACTCCACTCATACATACCTTTCTTCCTCCTAGGTACGTTTTGTCATTTGTTCATCCATGTACTCTCTTTATTTGTTTGTTTATTGGTTTATTTATCTATTGTCTAATTAATCATTTATTCATTCATATATTTTCTTTCTTTCTTTCTACCTTTATTTACTTGTTTATTCCTGTATTTTTTCTTTGCTGAGATGTTCTTGAGAGATGATAAGAGAACGACAGAACATGATGCACAACAGATATTCACCACCACCATTCTCAAATCCACCTGCTCCCCTCCCCTTCCCTCGCCTGCACTTCACTCAGTCACCGCATTAACCATAACCGACCACTTCATCCTCCTTTTTTTTTTTTTCGCTCCCATCTCGCCTCGTGTCCTTCCCTCTTATCCCCCCCCCCCCACCCCCCCCCCCCCCGCCCCCCCCCCCCTCCCCCGCCTTCTCACTTATTACCTCTCCTTCTTACCCCTAAACTTTTTGCCGCTAGAAAGGGTGTTTGCAAGTTTGTTCCGGTCGGTCGTGGAAAGAGTTCTTGTGGGCATGATCATAGGAAGGCAATACAGCAGAATGAAAAGAAATGGGTTTCAGTGTCCAAGCTATTTTTTTTGCATGATGGGCACTTTTCGTCATCTCAATTAGATCAGAAGTACTGATCTCAGTGTTTTAAGCCACTGAGAGAGAGAGAGAGAGAGAGAGAGAGAGAGAGAGAGAGAGAGAGAGAGAGAGAGAGAGAGACAGAGACAGAGACAGAGACAGAGAGAGAGGAGAGGGGGGGGGAGAGAAGAGAGAGAGAGAGAGAGGGAGCGAGGGAGAGAGAGGGAGGGAGAGAGAGAGAGAGAGAGGAGGGAGAGAGGGGGGAGAGATAGTGAAAGGAAGAGACAGAGAGAGAGAGAGAGAGAGGAAGAGAGAGAGGAGAGAGAGAGAGAGAGGAGAGAGAGCAGAGGGAGGGAAGAGCTGTTTTCAAGTGCATGGCTTCTTTTGACGGTTAACACATTTTGATCTCTCTTGGAACCTCAAATGGATTCTCAAGCATAGAATCAAAGATTTCCCCTTAATATTAATCAATCTTTAGATCACGATTCCAGTTTTTTCAGCATTTTGTTGTTTGCATACAGTGTTTACTTTTCTCTCCTTGACTTGCTTCTTTGAGTTGCCCTTGGATTCTGGGTTTGAAACCTTTGGTGATCAGAACACCGCAAAATCATAGACTGTCGTTATTGCCATTCTGATGCGAAGGATCAAACCAATCATCCGTGTCTCACTGATGACTCCAAAACAGCAGACGGAAGGCCTCAGAACAGGTGATACGAAGTGTGGTTCTGTTTTCGAGATGAACTACAATGGTCCCCACATACTGCTGGTGAATGGTTTTATGGTTTTTAATCTGACACCCTAACATTTTCCTTCCTATTTTCTTCTTGTCACAGACCTTTCTTTTCTGGTCCGTCACAGCTTTCCTTTCCCAGTTCTTTCTTTGTGAGTAGCATATCATATTGCATTGCAGGACATTGTTGCGTGATTGCGGAGAGATCGGAGAGATAGATATAGAGGACATACAGACATACAGAGAGAGAGAGAGAGAGAGAGCCGAGAGAGAGAGAGAGACAGAGCAACAGACAGAAAAAAAAAAGACGACAGACAGACAGAATGATATCCCGGACAGACAGAAAACAGCCATGGATAAAGGGAAGACACATTACAGAATGAATGAGACAAAATACAGAATGAATCATAAAACCAAAGCCAAATGAATACTCACAATGTATGAATGTAACACCCACATATAATGAATAATCCTGACTGATGAACAAGTCAACCAACTGAAACCGACACATAAACCGAAAAAATTCAGCCAAAAGGGGAACGTCACTGATACCACACCTGGGGGGTCCACCTTCAGTAAAAATATTCACGATGACCATAACGAATTGTAGATTCAGGGATTTTGCCCCCTTTCCTCCTCGGTCTCGACTGCCCATCCTGGCCCTTTTTTACTATAATAAGCTCGCCATCTACCCCCGTCACAACCTGGCTCCTTCACCACCTCAACTCCTGGGAGCACCCACGCGGGAACAGTAGACTCGGCCCTGGTGGATGAATTGGGGGGTGTGTCAGTCTGGACCCGCCCCATTTCCCCACGCGCCATTGCCCTCTTTCCCCATCACACCCGGGTCCCGCCACCCCAGCCCAGCTCTGCTTTTCATGGTTCGAAGCCTCGAATTGCTAAACTTCCGGGAACACCTTCCGCGGTACAGTAAGGCGGGTGTGTGGATGATTTTCCCACCCCTGGGGAAGGGACCACTCGGGTGCCGCCTGGATGTCCAATCACGTAAATCCTAGCACTTAGCGAAGAGGGACGCAAACCTGTAGAGAGGGACCCTTTGTCTGTAATATAAACACAGGTGAATGACCTCTATACTGGCAGGAAGACATTCGTCACAAAAAACCTTACGTGGGGGGTTTTATTACATCCTTAAAATCTGCTCACACATGACATAGTTTGTCCTTTCTCGATCCCACTGTTGTCCTTTTCTTTATCATCAAAGCTCTGAAATACACTCACCCTTAAAAAAACAACAAAAAAAAAAAAAAAAAGCACAAAATAACATTACTACCCTTCGTCCAAATCCACCTCAGATAAACTACTGAAAATAATATTGTGTTAGCAGGGTGCTTATAAAGTGGATGGTCGGACAGGAATGCTAGACCCCGAAGGACAACCAGGCAGACAACACCCCACGGACCACACCACACACACCCAACATCACACACACACAACGTGCACACATGCACGCACTTGCACACCTGTGAAAGTCACGCAAGCACGTGGGCACACACAAATCCCCAGCTCCACACACACGCACTCACATCTGTGCTGTGTCTGCAACAACACCACAACACAAACACACACAACACACACACTGCACACGCACCGCACGCACGCAGCACACGTCACTGCACTCCGCACGCAACGCACACACGCACGCACGCACAACACGCGTTTGGGGCGTGCACACACACCACGCACACACCCACACCCCACACACACACAACAACACCACACAGCCACACACACACAGCCACACATCACACACAACTAATATTCATGATGAGCTTCTCTTCCTTCCCTATACAGCACACAAAGCTTGAAATTTTAAGGATACAGAGAGAGAGAGAGAGAGAGAGAGAGAGAGAGAGAGATGCGTTGGGCCATGCACACGCGGGGATAGACCTGCGACGGGCAGCAAAGGGAGGGTTGTTGGGTGGAATCTAAAAGCTGCAGGGGGTGGGAGGATCGTGATGTATGGGCTTAGGGGATACCACAGTTGAATGGTAAGGCAGATGGATGGGTCTATAAATTGTCGCGCGTTGAATCATTCTCTATATGGCATCATGTGCGCATGCATGTGTTCTTTTGGATTCCACATTTGCGGGAAGGAAAAATATAA
>JADBJO010005807.1:72500-77750 GCA_016801955.1 Conus betulinus
TAACAGACACGGAGCAACATCACCAACTAAAAAACAGCAACACAAACCACATCATCATCAACAACAACAACAACAGAGAAACGGACCCCGAGCAACGAAAGCCAATTTCCTGGAGCTGATAATGTTACCACAGTACTTTAAATGGCTCACACAGAAATCTTCACCGTGGAGGGGCAGCAGACTGTATTGGTCAATGAAACAGAAAACCGAAACTCCTCTCCATCCATGTAAAAATCGATGAAGCCCAAACGGAAACCAGGGGGGGCAGTGGCCTGATAGCATTGGTTTGCCTGACTGACAGTTCATAAACATTCGCTCGCTGATCCACCACTTCTTCTCAATGCTTGATTGTGCTTCAGAAATAAGAACAAGAGGACACAGAGAGAGACAGAGAGGAGACACAGGAGATATGAGAGATGAGCGAGAGAGGAGCGAGAGAGAAGAGGAGAGAGGGGGGGGGGGAGAGAGAGAGGAGAGAGAGAGCGGACAGACGGACAGAGAAAGAAGGGACAGACAGACAGACAGACAGACAGACACGACAGACCAAAGTGATAGAGTCTCAAGACAAAAACTAGAGAGAGAGGAGGAGAGAGAGAGAGAGAGAAGAGAGAGATGAGGAGAGAGAGACAGACAGAGAAGAAAGAGAGACAGAGAGAGACAGAGAGACAGAGAGAGAGAGTCAGGAAAAGAGAGCGGCATTAACCAACTTATCCTTCTTCAATGCCACACAACATGCATAACTACATTCACTCTAAACATTCATATAATTATAAATGGCATTAGCAAATGTAAGCATCAGAGATTCTATTTAACTGGTATATGTTGTATCGAACTAGAAGAAAGACCGAGAGCGCATTAACCAAGGGGTTATATTTAAATGCCACAAACATACAGCATAAACTACTTGGGGGGGGGACCAAACATTGCATATAATTATTAAATGGCATTAGAAAATCCTAAGCCTCAGAATATTCATTTAGAAAGTGTAAGACCAAACTATTACGCCAAATTTTGGAAGGAGAAGGTATCCTAGTCTATTCGCTCCAAATCACAAAAGAGCCAGACGTTAGTGACCGATTATGGGAACAGAGCACAGGAGGAGGTTGGGGGATGGACACAATGCATTTCGAACTCTTGGGTATTCCTCAGGCAACAAAAACAAAAACAATTGAGGACAGTGACAAGAAACACAGTACCCACTTAGCTTCGCTTCTCCTATTCGTTCCAAAATCAAAAAAAATGGGCCGCCAGGGGGAAAACGAGGGGATTATTGGGAGGAGGAAGCACTGAGGAGGTTGGGGGGAGGGGGGGGGGGGGGGGGGGGAGGAAAAAAAAAAAAACGAGGAGGAAAAAAAAAAAAAAGAGGCAAAAAAAAGAAGTAACAGGACAGGTTTTGTGTGAAACAGTGGTAAAAGATAAACTGAAAAAGGGATAAAAATAATGATAATAATAATCATCATCAATCGTCTCGTCATCATCATCTCATCATCATCATCATCATCATCATCAATCATCATCAAATGACATATGATGATAATAATAAGAATAATAATAATACTAATAATGATAATAATAATAATAATGATGATGATTGATAATAATAATAATAATAATAATTCTTTTTAAGTTAAAAATGAGAAAGTCACCGCTCTATCAAAAAATTGCCATGCATCTGCGGGTTATTTTCTATGGGACCGTGGTTGCTGCTTTGTATCTAATGCAACAGCAGGCTGGGACTTATATGGATAGGACAAAGCACTGTTTCATATTGCTGAAATCTGATTCCTCCAGGCATGTTTCGAAAACATACGAAAACATTACATGTGCCAGGCTAAGTAGCAACTTTTTATCATAAAATCTCTCTGTCTGTCTGTCTGTCTGTCTGTCTGTCTGTCTGTCTCTCTCTCTCTCTCTCTCTCTCTCTCTCTCTCTCTCTCCTCTCTCTCTCTCTCTCTCTCTCCAGACCCAGTCATAGATATACAATATAAAAAGTCACTCACTAACATGTGCACTGCTTTGAGTTTGAATATATTAAATGGAGTGTGTAATGGTGACCTGGAAGGTCACTATACATACATTTCTGAAACAGGTAGTAGTGTGACTGATTATTTTATTTTGTCGAATGATATGTTCTCTCTGTCGTGTGTGATTCCTGTGAACTTTGTGTTGCTGAACGTATCGATTCTGACCACATGCCTGTTGTATTTTTCTGTTGTTTTTTCCTAACGTAAATATGGTTCAAGATAACACTGTTAACAATCAGGTTATTGAAAAGTTTTGTGTGATTGAAAAGTTTTGTGTGAAATGAAAATAGCCGATTATTTCAAGATAATTTGTTGTCAGAAACTGCTAGTATAAGATTTGATATATAGTTATAACTTTTGATTGATGTTGACATAAACAGAGCGCTGGATGAGTTTAATGAATGTATGAGAGGATGTGCGGAATGTATGAAAAAAACGTATTTATGTTAATAAAACTGATAAAAATGATGACTGGTTTGACCAGGAATGTAAAGCAAGTAAAAGAAATGTTCGAAAATTGCTACGACATTATAACAGACGTCCAGCAGACAATACAGCCTGCTTTGAATATACAATAGCAAGACGTGAATATAAAAACTTGTTGAAAAAAAAAAGAAAAGCTCTTTAATAAGGTGCTGTTGGAGAGACTTGAGAGATCCATACGTAATCAAAGAGAGATCTGGGATAATGTACATAAACTGTCGTTTAAAAGAAGAAAACAACCAAGAAATAGCATTAATGTTGAGACCTGGTTTAATCATCATTTTAAATCATTATTAGAAAAAGAAACACTGGATTGTAATACGAACGAAAGCTTAGGTGAGCATGATGATGTTGATGGTTTCATGAATCGTCCAATTTCGGTGGAAGAAGTGTGATATACGCTTTCAGAAAGTTGAAAAGTCGCTACGCAGCTGGACCTGATGGTATTATTAGTGAATTATATAAGAATTCTTGTGATCATGTGCTCCAGTTCTTCTTAAAATTATTTAACACACTGTTTGATAAGGGTATCTTTCCTCGAGATTGGCAGTGAATCTATAGTTTTTACCATTGTTTAAGAAAGGTGATGTGAATAATCCCAACAATTACAGAGGTATATCCCTTAGTGATATTAGTAGTAAATTATATAGTACAATTATTAATGTTAGATTGTAGGAATGGGTAAACGAATATAATATCACAGGTGAGCATCAAGCTGGTTTTAAAAAGGGATATTCAACTATAGATCACATGTTTACTTTGTTAGCCTTGATACAAAAACAATTTTCATTTAATCGTAAACTGTATGTAGCATTCATAGAGATTTTGAGAAGGCATTTGATTCTATAAATAGAAATTTGCTTTGGCCAATCTTGATAAAAAATGGTTAAGAGGTAAATTGTATAAGTGTATTAGGAGCATGTATGATAACGTTAAATGTAGGTTAGGTGTGGCTCTCAACTGACTGAATATATAACTGTGTGCTGCTGGTGTTGAAACAGGGCGATGTGTGCAGACCCATATTATTCTCATTGTTTATAAATGAACTGGCCTGAGAAGTATTGAATAATGGTAGGCATGATGCCATGTTTTCTTATGATGCATTTGAGTTGTTTATTCTTTTACTGGTAGATGATATTGTTCTATTGTCTGAAACCATTCATTGGCCTTCAGACCCAGCTTAATAACTTAAGAAATTCAGCACTGGCACTTCGGTTGAACGTTAATATGGAAAAAGTAACATCATAGTGTTTCGGAAAGGTGGTTTTTTTGGGTGCGAGAGAAAGATGGACTTATAATGGTGTTTTAATGCCGGTAGTAAACGTGTATAAATACTTAGGGATTTTGTTTTCCACCCGTTTAAGCTTTACTGCTGCTTGCAAGGATCTTGCTAGCAGAGCAAAGAGGGGTCTGCTTGGCATCATGAAAAAATTATCGTCAATCAATAACAATTCGTTGACATTATTTGTTAAAATATTTGATTGTCATGTGCAACCTGTTGTACAGTATGGCTCGGAACTGTGGGGACTCAACAGAGCTGCTTATATTTTCTGAATCTGTGCACTTATTTGCTTTAAAGAAATTTTTGGTGTAAACATGTGTACACCCAATGATTTAGTTTATGGTGAAACCAATAGATATCCCTTATATTTAAATTCTGCTGTTCAGTGTATTCGTTATTGGTTTAATTTGCTTCAAATGGATGAGTGTCGCTTACCTCGTAAAGCATATAATATGTTGTTTGAATTAGATAAGAAAGGAAAGCAAAATTGGGTTTCGGATGTACGCACATGTTTATACGAATATGGTTTTGGAGAAGTGTGGATGAATCAGGGCGTTGGCAATGTTAAGGGATTTATATGTGTTTTTCGTCAACGTCTAATTGATTGCAGATGGCAAAAATGGCATGATCATGTTCAAAACAGTGAAAGATTTAATATGTTTAGGATGTTTTGTAATACACATGAAATAAAAACACACCTTTTGTTGAATATGGATAGTCATTTTGAAATATATAACAACGAGATTTAGGCTGGGGATTTCAGAGATAGCGGTGCATCATTATAGATACAGAGAACACAATGAAGCAAATCTGATATGTTGTTTTATGCAAAAATTCTAAGAAGATGAGGTACATTTTGTTTTATGCTGCCCAGCTCTTAGTAAAATTAGAGAAAAGTTTATTCCCAGCAAATATTATCAATGCCCTTGTGTCTTTAAACTCTGCTTGTTGATGGCATCCTCTAAAAACAGTGATGTTTAGAATTTATCGCTTTTCTTGTATAAAGCTTTTAAGTTCTCTCCCACTCTCTCTCTCTCCCTCCCTCTCTCTCTCTCTCTCCTAACTAATCATTCTAGATATCGACCAGGTAATGATTACGATTTGCTTTGTCCTTTATGTAAGATCAAAGGAAACCGAACTGCACTTCGTGCTGTCCTGTCCAGCTCTCGTGGTTATTAGAGAAAAGTTTATCAACCCCAAATACTACAGACAGCCGTCTTTGTTTAAACTGAGCCTACTCTATTCATCTACTTCTGCAGAAGTTAAAAAAAAACACTTATCATTGTTTTTGTTCAAATCCTTTAATTGTAGAGACATTTACTCTTCTTCATTTTTTTCACGACCCCGATTATTCGTGTTTTGTTCAGTAGTCTATTTCCATTGTTTACGACTATGGTGCTATGAATGTTCACACATCCCTTGTCTCTGTCTGTCTTGTCTGTCTGTCTGTCCTCTCTCTCT
>JADBJO010005807.1:86770-89270 GCA_016801955.1 Conus betulinus
CATCTATTGAGAAGAGTCTAGAACTACACTTTGTCTAAACCCAACTGACTGTATATAGGAAATGGGAGGGGGGGGAGGGTGTGTAAATATGCAGGCTTACACATTTTTTTAAAGGCGGGTGTGTGTGTGTTGGGAAAAGACAGAGGAAAACCCTGAATAGCCCTCTCTTATTTGAAGGGTGGGGTGGGGGTAGAGGAAGATTTCTAAGTAGTCCTAGACTGCCTCTAAAGGGGGGGGGGGGGGGGGGGTCCACACTAGCCCAAACTTACCCCCCCGCGGGAATAAGTTCCAACTAGGGAGGTAAGTTCTAGCTAGTCCTAGAATGACCCCCGGGGGTAAAAGCAGGCTAGCCCAGACTTACCCGGGGTAAGTTCCAGAGGGGGGTAAGAACGGGCTGTTACAACACCGGCTACAAAGGCAAAGTCAGCAGTCGGCCACAGAGACGCCACTGGTCCCCATAATCTCTCCTGACCTCAACTGGACAGGGCCACGTCTGGCGGCGTCTCAAGGTTTCAAAGAGGGGGCAGGACTGTAAGATGTAAGTGGAAGTCTGGGAGCCTGTACAACTAGGGCACTGGTCAGTATGAGAGACTTTGAGACAATAAGAGATGGGAAATGACCTGGTGGTGTCCCGTTCGCAAGCTGAAGAGGGAAATCTGAGCTGCTCTGTCAGAACATTTGTATTGGAAACCGACACCAACGAAGTCACCATTCTTTCAGACATCTAGTCTGACATCTGCATACAGGTTTCCACAGCGAACAACGATAGCTGGTATTCGTATGATCTCACACATTACGAACATAAAATGGACTGTGACTAACACAGAAAAGACACACGAGTTTTTGTGGGTATGCAGTCAGATATTTTTTTTTTCAAACCTGACTTCAAAAGAAGCAGACCTCAAGAATCTGTGGAAGCTTTAAATGTAGCTACACGCCACAGCGAACAGCTATCTCTACATATCTATCTGTGGTGGCTGACACACACACACACACACACACACACACACACACACACACACACACACACACACACACAGAGAGAGAGAGAGAGAGAGAGAGAGAGAGAGAGAGAGAGAGAGAGAGAGTCAGAGAGAGACAGCCAGACAAGCAGACAGAGAGGCACACAGATAACACACACACATATACACGCGCGCGCTCGTGCACACACACAACACACACACACACACACGCACACGCACACGCACACACACACACACACACCAGTAATAACACAACCAGTGACCTAACAAGCCTACTAGAGTGAATAACGTAACCACATTACTATGTATAACTCTCATGGCAGCCTTCTTCATTTCTGACGGGCAGGAAACACATCGACATACAGAAAACATTTCACATTCTCTCCCAGATCCCTCACCGCTTATCTATTCTTCCCCCTTCCTATCCTTCCCTCCCTTTACCCAAACTGCTACTAACAATTCGTCGCCCCCACCCCCCTACCCCTCCTGTCCTAATCCCCACTCCCACCACCACGACCATCCCCACTCTCTGGAAAAAAAAAAAAAAGAAAGAAAAGCAAAAGAAGAAAGAAACCGACCCACTCCTAAGCGAGAAATAGGGCAGTGTTCTGATAGTTCAATCACGGGCTGGTCGCTGATAAGGCTCTGTCACGAATGTACAACGATTATTCCTACAGACCCTTCCAGTCTGTAGTGTGAGTCTGTGTGGTCGACCATGTCACGATGTTGTGCCAAGGGAAGCATGCTGCTGTGTTGGGCCGAAAAAAAACTGTGAGGTGTAAAGAAAGAAGCCAGAGAGAGAGAGAGAGAGAGAGAGAGAGAGAGGAGAGAGAGAAGAGAGAGAGAGAGAGAGGGAGAGAGAGAGGGAGAGACAGAGCACAGACAGACAGACAGACAGACATAGAAAGAGAGAAAGAGAGAGACAGACAGACAGACACACAAACACACGGACACACACACACAGAGAGAGAGAGAGAGAGAGAGAGAGAGAGAGAGAGAGAGAGAGAGAGAGAGAGAGAGAGAGAGAGAGAGAGAGATGTATTCTCTTCAAAAACAGTGCCAGACATTTGCACAAGATTTTTTCACCCTCAATCATTTTTCTTTCCTTTCTACTCCTATACCCCCCCCCCCCCACCTTCCCCTTTTTTTTTTTTTTCTTGTTTTTGTTTTGTAATAACAGAACGAAAGAAGAATCATACAGGCAAACCATGTCTTGTTAAAACAGCCCAATCCATCTGAGTGCATTGCTTAAAGGATGAAATGCGAAGCATGCAACAGTCAAGTCACGCAAGGCAGTCCCTTCCAGAAGTCTTTCATCTGCCCACGTCCCAGTAAAAACTATTCAGCCTTATTTCCTTCATGTGACAGATTAATTGATGCCAATATTTATCACCGGAAACGTACTTCAATCTTACTACATTAAAAGAAAGGAAAAAAACAGCCGTGTATCTTTTTTTTTATGTAATTTGTTTTAACTTCGAATAGCGTTAACTATTTCTTAAAATGATTTATTTCTA
>JADBJO010005807.1:99270-101770 GCA_016801955.1 Conus betulinus
TGTCAAATGGGTATCAACGGGGACTTGTCACAGATGAAGACCGTGTCAAATGAGTATCAACGGGGACTTGTCACAGATGAAGACCGTGTCAAATGGGTATCAACGGGGACTTGTCACAGATGAAGACTGTGTCAACTGGCACCAACAAGGACTCTTTACAGGTGATACCACGTCGAAAGGGTACCAACGGGCACTTGTCACAGGTGAAGACAGTGTCAACAAGGAAGAAAACTCACGCGCGGGCACGTCAGTCTACACACACACACACACACACACACACACACACACACACACACACACACACACACACATACAGAGAGAGAGAGAGAGAGAGAGAGAGAGAGAGAGAGAGAGAGAGAGAGAGATTAATAATTGATTGTTTGATTGATTGATTGGTAGATAAATAGATGGATGGATGGATGGATGATGGATGGATGGATCGATGGATGGACAGATATGAGAAAGACAGAGACAGAGACAGAGAGCCAGACAGAGACAGATTCAAACAACCTGTCAGCCAGCCAGACAGACAGAGAAGGAAGGAAAGAAACAAGCGAATTAACATCTCTGAACCAGCTTCATTCCATTTCTAATCAGTTCAATCTTCAATACAGACTGGATGACTATTATCTTTTCAAGGTATATGTCAGAGGCGAAGGCGTCCAGCATCAGTTTCGGCTCTCTTCCTCCACCGCAATACCAGCAGAAAAAAAAAAACAGAAGTCAGAGTTGTGCATAATCTTCACGAAATGTTCACGCTTCAGTAGACAAATCCGGATCTGTTAGATATATTCCTAAACTTACCTACCCAAGGGTCTGAAGCTGAAAGCAAGTCCTGAAAAGCTGTATTATTCTGACTTTGTGCGAGTTATTCGTGGAAGGTTTCTTTTATTCATGTGTTTTCTTATTTACGCTCCCATTTATTCATTTATGAATTAATTCATTCCCTCAGTTATCCATTTACTGATTTATTTATCTGTCTGTGTATTTACTTATTTATTTACAACGGTTTTGATGTATTTTTTTTTTGTGTATTGATTTATGTATTTATCCATTCAGTTATTCATTTACTTTTTCCTTTTTTTTCTTTCCTTTCTCATACCCCTCAAGTGGCATTAACCTCATACAGAACAGCACACTTTTTGGGTCCTTTTTTGCAGACCTGGTCTCCGGTAGACATAGCTAACAATGGGACAACCCACCGGAGGGGACACTGCACTGATGCCGATGGCCGATGGGTGTTCAGTGATGCCTATTCTGATCCAGCATAAGCAGGACATCACAGTCAAAGCCAACTGGGTAACGGTTTGAGCTGCTTAGTCACGACGTCAAAGTGAGCGAACGTTGCTCACCGAAAAGGCGTCAGCACGTCCATCTACTACGGACAGGCCCCATGAACTTGCCGATAGGAACCATTTTGACACGACTTCGTCACAGTCGTAGACGCGAAGATGAAATCGAAGTGTATGGTCACCAACAGAGCACGACGTGGAAGACGATGTACTGGTGAAACTTTTTTTTTTTTTTTTTTTTTTTTGCTGCAATGAACGAGGATAAAGATGTTGTGGAATTCTATTCCGGTCGGAAAATGCTTGATAGGCTCCACTTTTTTAACTTTCATCATATATCACGGCGTCAACCAGGCCCGAGAGATATAGACACCTGCAGTGGTGGTGCAGAAAATTGAGCGTATATCCACTGGTGGATGAATTTCATTTGTATGGCTCCAGACTTCCCATTCCATCCCATAGCACAGTCAACCCTAGGCAGAAGCCAGCAGGAGGCTGGAAAAATCACTAATATGATTATGTCCTTATTGGGAATCAAACCCATGGCCTCCAAGCTCACTAGTTCGCGACGCTAACCACTGCGCACGGCGGCTGGTGTAGGATGAAGTTGGGTCTTTTTTTTGTGTGCCAAGGTAGAAAGTGGGGCCGGGGTATATGTTGAGCAGTGACACCGGAGGAGAAAATGGGGAGGGATTATCTGGAAATGACTCTCTAAGCAGGCACTTTCTGTCGGAGTGATCAGGTGAGTCGTGTTTACTGAACCATGAGCTGATGCGATCAGTATGCAGACGAGGGGCTGAGTGCTGACGGTCCAGTTTGAAGATGGCATTGTCTGGAACAGAGAGTGGTGGATGCTTGCATGATTCTTAAGATCCTCAGAGGCACCGACGATGGCAACGGAAGAATGGAAAGCGGAGTGCATGGATACTGAAGGAATGGCTATGAGTTCAGGTATGTATTTAGTGTTAGGTAGTTTTTCGCACTCGGCAACTTCTCTCTATCTCTCTGTGTCTCTCGCTGCCTCTCTCTGTCTGTCTGCCTCTCTATTCATTTGCACCTTTCTCTCATACATACGGACACACATGCCACCACCACCAACACCAATACAACCACCACCACCGCCACTACCACCGCCACCATTACATCAACCAGAGACGTTTGCAACGACTGCGATACAGACTTACTTATTTCATTATTTTCCGCGGGTACTA
>JADBJO010005807.1:136770-144270 GCA_016801955.1 Conus betulinus
ACAAAAAAGACATATCTGTCACTTGTTTGTCCAACATGGTCTGTTAATTAAGCCTTACTTTACTTATTGTTTGATGTTTATTTGAAAATCTGCTTGTTTTTTTTTTTGTGCGTAAGCGAAGGGCAAGGAGAGAAAAAGGAGAATGAGAGACGCAGAAGAAGGGGAGAAAAGTAAAGAGCTGGAGAGAGAGAGCGAGAGCGAGAGAGAGAGAGAGAGACAGAGAGAGAGACAGACAGACAGACAGAGAGACAGATAGACAGACAGATAGACAGAGAGACAGACAAACAGACAGACAGAGACAGAGAGACAGAGAGACAGAGAGACAGAGACAGACAGTCAGAGAGAGAGAGAGAGAGAGAGAGAGAGAGAGAGAGAGAGAGTTGAGAAACGCATCCACAGACAACTGATCCATATTCATAGCACGTAGCGCGATCAATTGGTAATGGTTGTCAGGAAAGTTTAGCAGATGGCAGTGGGCAGTGGAAGGACAGGTTAAACTCGTTAGTGGACAGATCTGTTGAGGGATATTCGCGGGGCAAGATCTAACGTGTAGCCCCACCCACATCCCCCCACCCCCCACACATACACGTACACACATATACACACACACGCGCGCGCGTGCGCACACACACACACACACACACCACACCACACACACACACCACACACCACACACACACACACACACACACACACACACACACTCACACACACACACACACACACACACACACACACACACACACACACACACACACACACACACACACATACACACACACATGCAACATCACACACATACACACAGACACAGACACAGACACACACAGACACACACACACACACACAGAGAGAGAGAGAGAGAGAGAGAGAGAGAGAGAGAGAGAGAGAGAGAGAGAGAGAGGGAGAGAGAGAGAAGAGAGAGAGAGAGAGAGAGAGGAGAGAGAGAGAGAGAGAGAGAGAGAGAGAGAGGAGAGAGTTCTGCTCTCTTTATTGCAGGGGAGGAGAGAGCGAGATCTGAAAACAAATAAGAACAACACCAATAAAACATCTCAGGGATGGATCAGGGTTCTGCATTGGCAATGATGGTATTAAAGCGAATGAAATGTGAATGAGCGGATAGGGAAACGGGCAAGAGCGCCATGGGTCTAGAGCCATTAAAAAAGGCAATAGGGGTCGTTTTGATGAGAGAAAAAAAAAAAGGGCAGGGTCAGTAATTGGACTGAAGCCATTGAAAGGGCAAGGAAATAATAATGTGTATGACGGAAACGGCAAGGGCGGCATGGAATGAAATCCACTGAAGGGGCAAAAGAGAAGGGTGAATGAGGGATTAGGTGAGGGAAGATGGGGACAATATCACTGAAGGGCGAAGGAGATGAGCGGGTGTTTGAACAGGACAGGAGGACAGGGTGAAAGTAACATTGAAAAGGCAAAAGGAAATTCATGGACTGAGAAACAGGCAAGGGCAGCATGGTATTAAAACAGTGAAAAACAAAGTAAATGGAATGATGGGAAGCATTGAGACGAAGCCCTCAAAAATGGCGAAAGGAGTTAGATGGGTGGATGGATAAAGGGGCAGAGAAGATCTGGACTGCAGCCATTGAAAATGGAAAAGAAGGTAAGTAGATGGGAACAGAAAAATTGCAGAGATTATTATTATTATTATTATTTTAAGGTACGGAGGCGACACTCGGGCGGACACTCCTTGTAGATACAGGTAAGGATTAATCCCATCTACCCAACAAAGGGAGTGGAATTTTGTGTGTATGACTTTTTTTTTTTTTTATCCCGCCATTAAGGCAGCCATACTCCATCTTCGGGGAAGGTTCATGCTATGTGTAACGTGTCATTAATACCAACGGCCAAACTGGCCTTCTCTTCCGAAAGTTGGTGATGGGATTTACGTGTGTGCAAGATGTTATGTGTGCGTTCACACACGCAACCCTATAGACTCATTCGAAGGACTGTTTGGGAAATGGAGTCAGAACCAATGTTAACTCCGAGGGAAAAATCCCCTGTACCGAAACGGACCGGAGGAGACTTGAACCGGCCCCCTACAGATGAAATTAAATGAAATGAAAGAGCAAAGGAGACAACTGGGAGGGCAATGACCTCCAGCCGCATGTGGTGGAAGGCACTGGTGGGGGTGGGGGGGGGGGGGGGGGGGGGATGGGGGGCGGCAAAGGAGTTAAGACTGGGTAGAAAGCGAAAGGAAATAAAAGCCAAAAAAAGGGACGAAAAATTAATCTTATTCACACACGACGAATTGCGTGATTGTTTGCTGTTTAATCAGCCTTCGGGATTAAAAGTCAACAGACGTGACATGCGTTCTTCTTTCTCACACACACATACACACTCACACACACACTCACACGCACAACTTTTTACACACACACACACACACACACACACACACACACACACACACACACACAGAGAGAGAGAGAGAGAGAGAGAGAGAGAGAGAGAGAGAGAGAGAGAGAGAGAGAGAGAGAGAGAGAGAGAGAGAGAGAGAGAGAGCGCATAGAGCGAGAGACGGAGCGAAAGACGGAGACAGAGTCAGAGACAGTCAGAGTGAGAGAGACAAAGGCAGACAAAGAGAGACAGAGACAGACCGACCGACAGACAGAGGCGCTTCAGACGCTTCAGATATGTTTTTCATTGACAATGGACAACATAATGCCTTTATACCAAGGGCGTGCACATTATTAGCATTTGCAGCGTCGAAAAAGTATATAATGCCAAGAAGCACAAATTGTAACTCATCACGTAAATGTGAATGTTAGTACTCGAAGCCATGTAGAAGAAAAAGAAAATAATGACGCACTTATGCATCACTCAAAATGATTATTGAACTTTTAAAAGTAACACCATGATCATATACACAAGTACCTTACACAGGCACACATATTCACCGTACTAAATCAGTTTTGCACAGCTACATCAATCGTCACCATCTGCTTCACCATTGTTTAAAACAGTGAAGAGAGCAAAAACATTTTAAAATAAGGTTATCAAGCTCAAGCAGATAACTGGTCAAAAGAAAGCCCTCAAACACTAGTAGTTCTTACCGAGCATTTCTCTTTCCTGATATTGAGTTTAAACAATATTTAACGCATTTCCCGAACGATTGAATGTAAAGATGATATCTTCCGGAATCATCATACGCCATTGTATTTGATGAATGTGATGGACTACTTAGAAACCGTTTAATAGCGAAATTATGGACTTTTTCGATCAGCAGATTTGAGAGAGAGAGTGAGAGAGAGAGAGAAGAGAGAGAGAGAGAGAGAGAGAGAGAGAGAGAGAGAGAGAGAGAGAGAGATGTATTATAACAATGTTCTGGTGTATTTACGTTTTAATCAAATGCCAAACGACTGAAATAGCAGGTAAAAAAGAAAATAATAATCATACGAAAGCAAAGTAGTAAAAGCTCTACTACAATATGAGTACAACCAAACACACTAGACTCTAGTAGGCTGTTTCTCCTTAACAAGCAAACAAACTGACAAATATTATTCACTGTTAAATTTCATATGTATTATTTTTTTCGTTCTTGTATTATCTGTGTGTTCTTTTCTTTTAATGTGGTCTGGTTTGATGCCACTCTTGTTAAGTACTATGGTATTTTTCGAAAATATTGCAACGCAGATTGTTTTGAAACCCAGAGATAGTATCAGAAATATAAATCATCATGGGCTGAGTTGTTTTGTAAAGGGAACATGCCTCATAATGCTGCAATAAGACGATTCCAGGAGAACTGCGCAACAACGACAGGCATGTGAATCCGTTTACAGCCTCAACTAGCTGATATATTGCGGGCCATGTCCGTTATTGTGGGGCAAATCCAGGCTGGTTCTCCAGAGAACGTGCCAGATTAGTTGAGGGATTGGATGTCTCCCTGATTTCTTTCTCCCGGGGACTGCCGTAAGGAAGACGTGCTACTTCTTAATCATCTGTGTCAGTTGTAATCATTTTCTCGTCTGCCCCTGGAGAGAGAGAGAGAGAGAGAGAGAGAGAGAGAGAGAGAGAGAGAGAGAGAGAGAGAGAGAGAGAGAGAGAGAGAGAGAGAGAGAGAGATATTTGTTTTAGGGCCTTTGACATAAAGAGAAAAACTTTCAAATTAAAAGTAGAAATTCCAGCACTCGGAACTTACACAAACTGGCAGGCTAACAAAAAGTGCGAGGGAGGTGGGTGGGTTGGTAGATGGGAAGGGGGGTGCAAAATGCAAAAGGTAGGAGTAAAGGGAAGAGGGAAAGGGGACGGGAAGGCATCGTTAAGTGTTTAAATTTATGGTGATGTGCCTTTGAAGGTTTATTTTCGAGATCGTGTAAGCTGGATTAAAAAAAAGAGAGTAATTGTATTCGTTCGTTTCTTTGTTCGTTCGGTTGATTGTTTGCTTATTTGTTGTTTGCTTCAGTTTCTTAATCTATACTTGCTGCTGACATGTTCCATTGTTCGTGTCACCAGCTGTCTGCTGGAAGGTCTTGGGAGTTCGCAGATTCAAGAAGCAAACATCTATGGGATTTTTCGATCCCACTATAGCTATGCGACGAAGAGAACATTAAAGAAGTCAAGACATTAATCTAGTTGGATAGTGTCCTCAACAAAGATGGCGGAGCCGATCAAAACATCACAAACAGTACCAATAAATGTGTCAACACCTTGCGACCTGCACAGACTTCCTGCAACTCTTTTGCTTCAGAACAAGATTCCAATTTTCAAGGCAAAGATGACAGCTTTTCTGTTTCCCGGTGCAGAGACGTAGGCCACAAAAGTAAAGTCTGGCACACGCAACCTGGAATCATTTGTTGACAGGCACCTAAAAAACCATCCTCAGTATCAGGAATAATTTCCAGCATGAGCTTGTGTGTGAGTGCCACACAAAATCGTGTCAACATTAATCTAAGGAAAGAAATATGTGTGTGGAATAATCATACACTGCGAAAGCTTCTTCCAAAAGCACAAGACAGGTGTTCGACTGGACACTACAGGAGGAAAGAAGAGAGAAACGATCTTAACAAACATTTTAAAAGCATACGGATTCTGAAGACAAGTCAGCCAAGCTCACGAGGGCTCTGTTGTAAGTGATCAGCTCATAGCCGAGCTAAAGATGGAGAGTTGCAGCAGCTGTATGTTCCTCAAAAGAACATATAGGGGTAAGTCAAGTTGATTCCAGCGAGTCAGACGCGAAGCCACTAACACGGCCACAACAGCCGGTAACCCGATCAACCTATGACTGACCCTGGCTGAAGCCACCAACAAAGCCAGACAAATGAACCGTGGAATACCAGCCCGTCATCTAACATTATATTAGAACTGGAATTCAGAGCATCATCTTCTTCAAGGTCATTGATGATGAAAGAAGTATCTGTGTGTTATCTTCCGTGTCCTGATGTCGTCTTGAGATCCTTTTCGATTGATTTCATCCCCTCTTTTATGCCTGCGATGTTTTGGTGCTCTTCTGCTGCCTACAGCCATCTAGGCGGTATTTGTTCGCCATTTGTATGTCTGATATTTGCATATCCAAAGGCATGATTGTTTATTTGTTAATTTAAAATCCGCTTTCCTTTGCAGGTCGTTTTCAGCGTTTCTTCACACATCGGAATATGTTTGTCAGAGGGAACGAGGAGCACTTAAAAAAAAAAAAGAGAGAGAGAGAGAGAGAGAGAGAGAGAGAGGAGAGAGAGAGAGAGAAGAAAGACAGAGACAGAGGGACAGAAGACAGAGAGAGGGGGGAGAGATAGGATGTTAGTTGATGCAAAGAAGAGAGAGAGAGAGAGAGAGAGAGAGAGAGAGAGAGAGAGAGAGAGAGAGAGAGAGAGAGAGAGAGAGAGACGGACACGGAAACGGAAAGTTTATTCATGTACAGGCCATTGTCCCTCATTAAGGGGTACATACTTCACAAATGCATAATTAACAACATATTTAGTATCTAATCATGAAATCAGAACAGAACGCAACTTGAATGCTTTGTAAAGATAAATTGACAGTTGTTTCACAGTCCGTTTATGGTCTGTTGCCATAAGCAATGCAAGTCTAAATTTATTTGGATCTGCATAAAATTTGCAATGTATATACTGTGTTCTTAAGTCACTCAAAACAGAACAACATAAGACAAAATGAACATCATCTTCTTTTTCATTTTTGCAAGGCGGACATTTTAAGTCAGCGTTACTATGTATTTTGTAACGTAAACGATGTTGCGCTATTTCAGAACTGCCAACTCGAAACCTCGTCAATACATACCTTAAATGCCTATCTAAATTCATCAGTAAATACATTTTTACCTCAGGCACCTTGAAAAACGTTCTGTAAATATAAAACCTTTCAATATCCCTAATACGAGAGTCCCAATCTTGACATAAAATTAACCGTTCTCTGAAAACTTGCAGAAATCTGTCTATCCACTCAACACCTTGGTTAAGCCATACATATCCAAAACCAAACTTACATAGTTTAAAACGAGCATTTGTAGCCCAAATTTTCTTTCCACGTATATCTAAATCACACAACATTTTTTGTGAGCTATATGCGGTAGCATAAATTCATCCATTCTTGTTAATTTAACCAAAACTTTACACATTTTACAGCTGAATTAATATATATATATATATATATATATATATATATATATATATATATATATATATATATATATATATATATATAGTATCTGTGTTTGTCTCTCCGTAAACAAAGTCATGAGTTCGCATCTCTACGCCTAAAAAATCTTTTGAGAGCAAATAAGTGAACCTTTTCACATTCATATGTCGCATTATCAAGTCCCCATAGCTCTGCGCCGTACTGAACATTGGGCTGAATTTGTGAATCGAAAATCTTCAAAATATTTGTATACATTAACAACAGACATCACAACTCCTGCATACATCCATCTTTCTCTAGCTCCTAAACACCCCCCTTTTCTGAACACAATAATATTAATTTTGTCTATAGTTACTTTTAGCTGGAGAGCTGAAGCTGCTTTATACAGATTATTTAACTGTGTTTGAAGACCGATAACAGTTTCAGACAGCAACACAACATCATCAGCCAAAAGCAATATAAACAGTTCAAAATAGTCTGACGAAAAAAATAGCCCCGTGTTTCCCCTCCCTTATAACTTCTATGCTAATCCGTTTATAAGCAAGGAAAACAAAACGGGACTACATACATCCCCTTGTTTCACTCCACATGTGCACTTAATTTAATCTGCAAGCATTGAACCACGTCTAATTCTGGTTTAACATTAGTATACATGCTATGAATACAACGAAACATTTTGCCTTTTATGCCATTTCTCAAGAGTATAGGTCACAATAGATATCTGTTAATGGAATCAAAAGCTTTCTCAAAATCGATGAAGGCTGTATACAATTTGCGGTTTTAAACAAATTGCTTCTTGTCCAATGACAACAACGTAAACATATGATCAACAGTAGAATAGCCCTTTTGAATCCTGCCTGATATTTACCTGTCAATTATATTCTGTAATCCATT